>JAMKCH010004812.1:0-54283 GCA_023653785.1 Ophioderma brevispina | reverse complement strand
GTGGTCTGTCCATTGACTAATTTGGCCCATAATTGCCTAGTGAGTTAGAGAAGGTTCATTTTTTTATGGTTTTGTGTCATCTTGGAGGGAATTGAATGAGACGTTATCTGTCATGGCCCATTAGCATTTACACCGTTAATCACCCGCTTCTTTCCGGAAACAGATATATCGCACACATAGCAGCTAAACACTGTGCGTGAAACTGTCAAATATCGAGGAATGACCACAGACTAGAAAAATTTGCAAAAAACAGCTGGCCACAAACATCAGTCGGGAACCTTGACCGAGGAAACATACACACGGCTTTCTCATATGTTCATGTAATTAAACTTGGTCAATTGAACTGAATAAATGAATGAGGTTTTCCCCTCTTTATGCTGTGTGTACCTTCATGGCACTGTGATTCAAACCAAATCAGTTTTGTCACTAAAATTCGATTTTGGAGATATTGTCAAAGAGTATGCAATTGCTTTTTTTAATTGTTCACATCACAGCTAAATTTACTTTTATTTGTACTAGAACCTAACAAATTTTGATAAGATTTTTATGAAAATGTAGCTACTGAAATGAATATCATAAAAAGAAAATGAAATTTGGATTATTCTTGATCATCGGACCTCTTTGATTCATAATATACGAGAATCGGGTTTGAAAAATGTAAATTCCCTGGAAGATTTAATCCATTTCTCACATCTTTTTCCAACTATTCGATGTATATAAATTTCCCATTCAAATGGCCAGTTTTTCCCTCCAAATGACCAACTTCCTGGGAAGGAGCTTCCCAAATCCCCCCCGCCTTTTCAAGCCATAGACGAGATCAATCAAGTGCTGAAAGTACCCGCTTTGAACTTTATAACTACCGGTCAGAAAACACTGCGTATAGAGTGCAATGTGAATGTGGGTGCCTAGGACCGGCGCATTTGACCAAATAGCATTTTTTTTTTTTTCCCTCCTGGGGAAACTTGACCTCTAGTCGATTTGGTTTTCCAAACCACTAGGCCCTTCAGGCCCCACTTCCTGACCAGGGATTCACGCTACCAGTTTTTCTGGCCCGGCTAGCGACTCCCCTCATGCCCATAGGTGTCTTCATTTGGTGACCAATCGCTGCTCCGGACTTCATGCATTTTCCTCACTCAGTGAATGGCATTATTTTATGTTTAGTAACCTTAAGGAGGTGAATTTTGTGATCCTTGCCCCTTCACTTTTGTTTATGATTCAATAAATGTCCCGCAATGGCTAATTACAAGGATTTAGTTGATTCTGACCAGCGTTTTGATTTGTTATGAGCAGATGTAAAGGTGCAATGAGAGATTTGGAGACTCAAAATATTGGGAACAGGGCTAATCGTATTACGCGATGCGTAAAATATGTCCCGCCGAATGTTGCGCTCCCTAACATTGTGGATAAATGCAACTCAACACACTACCCCTCCCCAATACCAGCAACACTCCACCCCCTCCCCAACACCCACAAAACCCACGCCCTCAGCACAACACCCCAAACATCCACAATCCCACCATCATCCCAACACCCCCCCACACACCCCCACCCCCTCCTTAACACCCCTCAATACACCAACCCTCACCCATACCCTATAACACGACTCCCCTTTCCCCAACACCCGAAACCCCCACATTCCCCTCCCAAACCCGCAACACCTCATCGCTCCGCAACACATGCCCAAACACTCCCAACCCCCCTCCCAAAAACCCGCACACTCCCACCCCCTCCGCAACACACCATGCGCAAAACCACACCCCCTCCCCAACACACCGCATACCAACCCCCTCCCCAACACCCCGCAATACCCAAACCCCTCCCCAAAACCCTGCAATACCCCACCCTCCCCAACACCCACTCCCTTCCAACACCAACCCCCTCCCCAACACCCAACCCCCTCCCCAACACCCCCACCACCGCACAACACCTCACCCCTCCCCATAGCATAGTAGTCTTCATGTAGAGTACGGAGAAATTTTGCCTATCCGTATGCACGTTTAAGTTATTGATACAGCATTACGCATAGTTCAATTAGCTCATTTGCATAGCCATAGTACATATATCACATACCCAAATTGCAAAAACGATGTGCCCCATGATTAGGCTATAATGCAGCGCAGAATTTTAGTTTATTCCTATATGTATCATCTTTGTTTAAAAAATATACCAGATCCGCTGATTTTGCATATTAATTAGCTCATTTGCATAGTTAAATTGTCCGAAATACGCCCAAAATCTAATCAGGTCAGAACTCTTCAGTCCGCTTCCATCCACCAAGTTACATCATTAATACGCCCTGACGGAACTCCAGAAAACTGTAACAGGCCTTGCTGAAAATTCTCATAATTATGCAAATTAGATACTTAATAGCATATTTTACTGCCACAATCTATCAGTCGGAATTTTGTTACAAAACCCCCGCTTCTTTTCAACCAAGTTAATCATTGTCGCCCTTACGGACTCCAGATAAATGTATACAAACATGGGTTAACATTTTTGTCACAGACGACGAACGGACGGACGGACGACGGACTCTGCTCCTTTCATAGTCCCCTTCCGAACCTCGTTCGCGGGGACAATAAAGTACTTGCCATAAAGATTAGACACCACTAGATTTCTTAATGTATTTGGCTACAGAATGCATTAAAAGAGGAAACAGGTGATTTTAATTTACTTATATTTCAATGTAAAACATAGGCTAATTTTCGTATTTGCTCCTTGAATGAGAAATTTCACAATTTTTGTACCAAGAAATAATTTTTTGAGGCTTCACTCCTTCAGATTGGGATAATTTTTGATGGACTCCTTTACATCAGGGCAAAAATCAGTACTTTCGATTTTTTTAGGACACCTGATAGGTTGAAATCTCTTGTTGCACCTTTAATGTTTAGGATCACATACCCCATAGGCCAGTGTTTTGTATTTAATGTCCCGGTACGACGCAAATAACAAATTACGAATTTCTTCTAGAGAACTCAATTTCACGAAGTGAGGCACACATCTGATTCGAAGATTTATTTTTCTGATTTAATAAGAAAATTGCTCTGAGTGCCTTCAATTTCATAATGCAAGTAGTAAAGGTGCTTCTTCCGATTTATGTGTATGGTGTTCTCTACTTGATTGAGAAGCCTGGCACTTGCACATACATCCATCATGTATCCCCCCCGTGGGAACAAACTTGCCGGTTTTTTGGTGGTATACGCAATAATGCATGTTGTCAAAGCCCTCTTCCAATTATTTTCTGTGCTAATATTGATTGTTTAACCCACTAAAACAGCGTTTTTTTGGTTTATATCTTGGAAATAAAGTGGATTTGAGGGCTCAAATGTCAGGACGCAATGAAAAAATACGGCCTTTCATCTGATATCAAAATCGATACTACTTCGGGTAAATCAGTAGGGGTCCCAAAGACGATCGGACCGCACCTTTAAGTCTTGGTGTTCTTCAGACTTGCATCATTTATTTGTCAACTCATTAAAATCTTGTTTACTGTGTACTTTTTTTTTTGCAAAAAAAATATTTTTTTTGGTGCATACTGAGCATATGGGGGTGTAATACATATTCATGTAACAGTATGTCACATTCCACTTTACACTTGTTTTACAAATTCCTAAAGTAGCTTTCTAATAAATTTTGCCTCTGCAATCAGTCCAAGTGTTGAATCTGCATGTCCACCACACAAGCTCCGTCATCCTGTGCTCGGTTTTGAGAGAGTGGGCTGCATTTGGCCAATTCAAAGGATTTGAAGAATGAATGTGGCAACACTCGGTTGGGGTCAAACTTACCTTATGTTTTCTTTTGCCTGGTCATGGTCAAAACAGGTTCCATTTTACCAAAATAGCAACTCAGCCTTAAAAATGCTGGGGTGGGGGGGAAATACAGCCAAAATTCAGAAGAGACCATTTTTTAAGTCAAGGATGTGAAGTGTATCCCCCAGGTGTGTATCTGTCACTGCAGTTTACAAATGAACCCATAAACATACAAAATTTGACCTGGCTGACCTCTGCCCATATGACTCATTTTGCTTTTATATTTGCCTGATGATACAAAGATTGTTTTTAAAAACATCTGCTGACTTGGACAAACTTAACAAACATATGAATTTATTACTACATCATAACTATAGTGCACATAAGGTGGAATGGTAATAGTCGACCCAACATGTTATACCAATATCATTTACCATGAATTTAATCAATGCTGCAAAATTATGAGTCCTAATAGTTGCACGGTTCAGGCCAAAATCCCATTTTTTTCGAAACTTCAAAATGCCCATATTGTCTCAAACGCTAGTGTTAGGTCCTATGAACACCTTATATAAGTACTGTTCTTTGTGCAAAACGGACAATGAGGTAGTTTGAGTGGTCTTGAAGATCCATTTAAAACGACTGTTTTTGGTTGGTCAAAATAAAAGTTCTGGATCCCAACTTTTATTAGTAAACAATTCACAAAATTGTCCTTCTTGACAGAACGGCATATTAAGATACCCACTTGCAGGGATTTAACTGCCCACCATTTCCAATACACAGTGCATAAAATGGATTTTGATGAACAATAGGGGGCTCAATTTGTTTTCATTTTTGAAGAAATTGCTGATAGTTGCTTTAACCTTTTTGCATGGCACAGACACGATGTACATTCTACCATTGTCTGCAAACCTTTAAAAAAACTATGTCTTTTGATATAAAAACAAGTTGAAATTCATAGGAGTTTTCCGTAACCGGACCGATCTGACACACTTTTTTTCTGGACACAATATATAATTCGAACCCTTCACAGAATAAAGCACAGGTTCATTCCATTAAGGAGTTTTCGAATTCATAAGTGTGTCAGAAAAGGGTCAGAAAAAAGTGTCAACTGGGTCAGGTTATGGAAACTCTCAAATTCACAGTTACATGTCAAGGTTTATTTTTTGTACGTGAACACCGTGTTTGTACGTGTGACATCATATTTACGTCTTTTATGTCTTTTATCTAGCTGATTGGTCAGATGGGTAAATGAGGACATAACAACATCACACATGTACAAGAAAGGTTGTTCATGCACAAAAACCTAAACATCTCTATAAATGGTATGTTGCAATAGTAGTTTCAATTAGAATTTAATTTTTTTTTTTTTATTCATGAACCGTGCTCTGGTAATATACCTAATGAGACACAAATAAGATATTTTAAGTTGAAGATAAATTGGGTCAGAATATTAAGTTTTACATTAAGTTTTCCACTGAGGCTACCTGTAACCCTCCCATCCATGTCCTCTGTATATAACACATTTGCTTGGGGTGAGCACCACTGGTGGGTTTCTAGCAGTTATCAAACTGTCCCAGTTCATCTCGTTTCTCCTTAACTTCTTCCACCAGCCTTTCATCGCCCGTTTGGCAAAACGCTCTGACCGTCCCCGCCTGTCCTGTGACACATCAACTGTGCACATGCTTGAGACAGGCATCGGCACTTGTTGGGGCGTTCGCCAACATGGCTGCGACCACTATAATTGGCTCTTTAAGACTTCTTTCTAAATTAAAAAAAATAACCAGCTCTGTGTAGTCACTCAACTCCAATGATGAGAGCGTTCAACTTTGATGTCCTGCTTCTCGCTGGAATCAACGATGTGTACAGAATGCGTTGACAAGTGGCTAGCGGCTCACTCTGACTGGCCCTCATGGCAATCTGTGATGGCAAACAAAACATCACTGAAATCAGGAGTTCTTAACTTCATGATAATCATAATTACTTTCATATTACTTACATTTACCAAGCATTTTATTTTAGAAAATTCCTCAAACACCATTTCGCCAATTTTATGTTGATGAAACTTATTACAAATTGATTTTTTCACTAGGATTTCCATGAAGGTAGACCAGATCAAATGATTTCAAACATGTTTTTACTGCAAATTGTTTGATACTTACCCTCCCTCAAAACTTTCTTACCGCATAAATAACTCGTTTAAAATAGTTTTCATATTTATGTGACATAGCTGGCATGATTACCCAAGTAGGTTAAATAACATAGACTGAGATAAAATTCACAAAAATGTAATTTCCTTTTAAAAACGTGTGCCAGCAGGAAATGCAATATACGGCCTGGAAAAGTAAGTACTTTACAGCAGTGACAAAATGCACAGACTTCAAGATCTTGACCCAATTATACTACATGCATTGGGCATTCCTGTCCACATCATCTTTTTAATTACCAACAATTTATTATTTATTTTTTTTAACATACCATGGGAATGAAATATTTTTATGACAGGGTGGGAAGTGGGGAACCTGGGAGTAATTCAGCTTCTTGAAATTAAAGCCTGAAACCAGTTAAGTTTCCTACATACAATCCTTCAACCAATTGGGGTTACGTTTTGTTTTAAACCAGTTCAACACTAGCTTCAACAAATCTTGTTTGTTTTTATTCAATCATCTCTTGCTCATTACATTTGCTTGTCATAAATTCCTACTTGGCACTTGGTTTCAAATTCCCAGGAATTTTCAGAGTGGAAAATTTCCCATTGAAATTTTTGAGAATAACGGCAATTTATGGAATTTTAGGAAATTTTTGGGAATTTCAAAACAATCTTTTTTGAAATTGATACAAACTATATACGGTCCCTTTGGTTTCAATTAGATATTGTTCATTGGCCTCCATTTTTTCTGTTAAACTTTTAAAGATATTATTTTCTCAATTTTATTTTAGGAAAAGGTTTTCTCACGGGAAAACACTTTGTTTACTATAAAAGAAGAAAAGGGGATTCCCCTAGTCTGTTTTTGCAAGCTGCACCTGTTAGATAGATTGCCATAAGGGAAAATGGGAATTCCCCAAGAATTCTAAACTTAGAAACTTAGAAACTTGTTTTATTGCTTTAGATGAAAACATTGCAAGATCTGGAATTCATAGAGTTATATATAAAGTGATGTACTTCGGTTGACTGAATTCCTAGGGTCAGCTCGTGTAAGTTTGTTTAGCATGAGTGATTAATGGATTATTGTTAGAAAGGGGAAGCTAGCTGTGAGTGATATAAATAGTACCTGTGACTGAAGGACTAGGCCATCAGTTGTAATCAGCTATACGGTATGGTTATAGCTTTTTTATCTAAAGAATGGTAGATTTATGCCTCCACACATTGCCGGATTTATTATATGTCCATGTGAGCAGAGTGCTGTATTATTCTACTGTCGTCTTTGAAGCCGAAATTGCTGGGAACAAATAGATTCCAAATTGTGGACAATAAAATCGTGTGATTATCTTGGACTGATATACTGTGGAAGAGGTCGTCGAGGGAATGATATTAACCTGTCCGTCTTGAACTGCTGGACAAAAGTTTCTTCAGGACTGAGAAGATTCCAATGGAAATTACCTGAGGATTTATAAGCGTGACTTGGCATGCTGTCATTTTTTGAAGTCTTCGCTGAGAGGACATATCATCGGTTAGACTGCAATGCCTCTGTTGACATTATTATCATTATATAAATTGGTGTAATTGTGTAATTTTGTTTATGTAAGTTTTGGATATATCAAATTCTTGAACCACTTACAAACATTAAAATCTGTTATTTATATAAATTAATTATCATCTTTGCACACTGCTCCTTGGTTTGTGTTTGAATGTACATTCCTTACCTTGACGCCTACAGATCGTCATAAAGAATGACTCTGTACAACTGAAATCTACAGAAGAACATACAAGCAAAGACAAGCATGTTTTAAAACAACTGCGGAAATGGAATAACCACCAACGGGTTTATTTTTGTCTTACTATCACTCACGGTTTGAATGTTTAGATACAACCTAATCCCACACACCTCAGGTCATCTCTTACCACATTAAGCTTTACAACAACATTAAAAGGTATTTGAACTGCTTTCCTGTAACAGGCATGACATTTCCAGTGGACAATTCAGCAAGCAGCTAGATTTTTGGAAATCCAAATTTCTCCACAATTTTTTGTAGCCCATTTTTTGAGTCGATTTACTGCATCAACCCAAAATTCCTCTCAACAGGATTACAAATAATAAAATTGGATTTCCCTAAATCTGAAATCGGCCATTTGCCTGAAATTCTCAGGCATGCTGTAATCTTATTGTGTGCTAATTATACTTGGTTTCCTGTTCATTTGCAATTGTGTTTGTAAACCATATCTTGTCATTGCCAAGTATTGCTTGCAATTATCACCTTGCTCAGATTAAAGAGAAAAGTGGCATTAATATATTTAAAAAGCAGACTTTTTAAAATCTTTTTTTAATATTCCTTGTGTTTTTTAGAACGTAATCATCCTTGTGATAATTGCAGTATCATAACATTGAAAATTTAAAGGTCCATGGCCTGATCGCTAATAGCCTCGTCCCAGGGACCCCCAAATTTTACCGAGTGTCAAAATTTTTGTATCAAAAGCTACTATTTTTCTGATTTACCCTGTGAAATCTTAGGGCTACAATATGTTTGTTTTGGAAGTTATCAACGAAAATGTACCGCTTTCTGGTCGACCATATTATTTTAACACAGTACTCTAGGGGCTTACAAATCATGTTTTTAGCCCTCACCAAAACAGAGTGAAATATCGGCGCGAAAGTTCACAGATGGGTTTTTGGGTGAGTCCCGTTCTATCAAGATGAAAAATTTCATTTACTTAATCGGGTCATCCCCTTTTAAGAATTACACTTGAACACAATGAACATTAAATAGTACATGTGGAAGTTTTGATAAAAAGTTGTTAAGAACAGGTCCAAATGAGTCTTTGCCATATGAAAAACCACTACTTTGAATGAGGTTAGTTTTCTAGTTAGGCATAGCACAAGTCTATTAAAAATGAGAGTACGGATGGGCTATGCAATCTCAGCTGCTTATTTGAGGATTCTGCAGGATCTCGTCCGCGGGTGGCTTTGGTTTGATCAAATCCTCTAACAGTTTTCCAGACACCTGTTTCTGAAACCAATAATATCTGGCATGGATGGAATACCAAGATCGGTCATTTGGGGCACTTGAATCCTCATTAGTAAAAACAGAGCAGAATTGAGCAATTAAATGTCAGCCTTGATTTTGTTGTCTGAACCTACCATTTCTCATAAGAAATGAAAAAACCAATAGTCTCAACCTTTAGGCTCTTATTAATAAGGAATAAAACTTTTTTAGGCAGACTCTGACAGCTATTACTCACATGTTTTTCTATATGCCGATCTAGTCTCCTTACTATAAAAATGAACCCCTCGTTTGGACAAACCACCTGTTTTTAAAGAGACACTGGCACATTTGAAAAATAGTGCGCCCTCAAGATTTTTCAAACTCGCATTTTTGCATGGTTGTCAAGCTATATACAAAACCCTCACCCGAATGATTAAGACCAAATTAGCTTCCTTATGGGTAAACAGACGATTTTATAATTTAACTTCGCCGCTTACATTATTCAGCAGACGACGAAAAGCCATTTAACACAAGAGGCCATGCGTTTGAACTCGCCACCCTTAGCGTTGCATGGCCAAGTTTTCAAACCAATTCGACGCCTTCGGAGCTTTTATTTCACATATTTTCAGAAGTATTACCCCTACCCCCATTTAAAGTATACATTTTCTGAAAGGGAATGTCATTAGGAATCCAAAAATGGTCTTAAAGTGAGGTCGGGTGAATGGTATTTTATGACTGAAAATATATGATTTTTCTGAACAAAATATAGTGACCTCTCAAAATTTTATAACTCCTACCCTTTGCTCCTAGCATTAATTTCTCATCATATTTGAATTCCTCATGAAATTTCCATCAAGAAAATGTTTACTTGGGGTGTAACCTACTTTCATTTGGTCATCCATTAACACAAACATTGGGTAATTTTTGAACGTTAAAAAATTGGTAATACTTTCCATCCGTCCCTCAGGTACATTTAAACATGCCAATTTCTAATTGAATCACCATAAATCATATTATTTACAGCTTATTTAATTTGTCAAAAGAAGACTAAATTAATCTACAAAGAAAAGTGTTTGGTGTACCAAACCATAAAATGGCACTCTCTATTTTCAAAAATTCAAATGTCTCATTGCAGGGTGCTTTGCTGCTACATCGCAATTGCACACATATCTCTAACATAGTACATCAAAACTAAGGGCCTTAAAAATGAAAGCAGCCTCTTGTTTCATCAGTTAAAATCCAAAATAAGTACACAGTTCTTTTGCATAAATGCCTGGAAATTTGGTCTTGCCTTTGTATTTGTGACCCCTCCTGGACACAGTTTCTGCCTCAAATAATACCACAGATATTTAGTTCCTTTAGGATATGTATGACCAAATCATCATCGGTGGCTATATCCTCTATATTACAACACCATTGATGGTACATGAACAAGTATTTTGGAAAAACTATTCTGGCCTCCGATGCAGGTTGCTTTGGTATGAGATTGGAAGAACTTTGTAGCCTATTATAGTTCAGGAATGGGGGTGGGGGGGGTTGGGGAAGGATGATGTGAGAACAAAAGAAAACACAAGTGGAAGAAATGTCTGGGTTTTCATGATTTATTGAGTGTTTCTGTGAAAAACAGAAGAATCTGCAATGTGAAGCACCAGTTTGTATCTGCTTTATTTAAGAGCAGTTGACTCAGAGTTGGTTGATTGAGTTGAATCTGTAACATCAAGTTGGTATGGTAAGGCTACTAATTTTGTACTAGTAACCTGTTTTTTTTTTTTTACTAATCATACATATTTACAACGTCTACTTTCGTATTTGACATGATCAATGGAAACAAATTTTGATGTCAGTGAATTATAATTGTCATGTTTTAATGCATGTTAAGCGGTGTTTGAAGTTGTCTTGGATGCAATGGCATTGCAGCTGAAAAAGCTTTGAAACTTATGAATTTAGAATTTTAAGGCATGAATTATCAATTTTTTTTTCTTTGACATGAGAATATTTAAATTCATTTCCCTTGTTTTTTTTTACTAATCATACATCTTTACAAAGTTCTACGTTAGTATTTGACATGACAAGGGAACAAATTTGATGTCAGTGAATTATACTTTTCATGTTTTAATGAATGTTAAGCTGGTGTTTGAAGTTTGTATTTGATGCATGGCATTGCAGCTGAAAAAATGCTTTGAAAATTATGAATTTAGAATTTAGAGGCTCATGAAATTAGAATTTTTTTTTCTTTTGAACATGTGAAATTACTTCATTTCCCCTTGGTTTTTGCTTGTGAATGCTTTTTTCTAATCACAGTTTAGTAGTGCACTAGGTGAATATATTATTGTTATCTAAATATGCTGATACAATTTACACATGAGGTAAATTAACAACCAATGTTTTTCGTTTTTATAGTTTAATCACAATTGAAAACAATGTAAAATTAACTTAAAATCTTAGAAGGCGGACGGAAATTATAAAGATGTGGAAATTTGAAAATACAAAATCCGAATCAAGGAAAAATCCTGGAAGAATATACATTGTACGTTTGTACAATAGACAGGCTGCAGTAGATGAAGCTGTGCATTGTTACAAAAATATGAAATATTTGCATTTGATGTAAGTGGAATATTATGACTGCTGTTTTAAATAAAATAGCAGCACGAATTATGAAATAAGAAACTATGAATTGTTGTTTTACGTATAATATATCTAGATTATAATGATATACAATGCAGTCACCGTTTGATGTTACATTTTTAAGAAGTTAACAGGCGGAATAAGCAATTCACCACACGGTCACGAACAAAGAGATATCATAGACAAGAAAGCGTGTGTCATCGCATAGGTTGGGCAGATCCGTTTTTCTAGACTCTCTGCTCCCTGAATGCTTCAGCAAATACACATTTCGAGACACAAATGGGAGCAAACTACACTTGAATCTAATATGTCTTCTCATTCCTAATAAGTTCTGAATAATTAATTATGAATATAATTAATAATGGAAAAAAAGCTATTAATGTAATCAATAACATTTTAAACCCATAACTATGTGAATGAAAGTAACAAATAAAACTTATTAATCAATTTGTTGGTTAAATGAATTTTCAGCGACTACTTTGCTGCTGTTAATTGTAAAATTTTTTCGTAGCTAAACGTGTCAAAAGGTCATTTTCACAACTGATCTCTAAGCTGGCCTCTCTGGAGGCCAGCAAAAAGAAAAGTCATAAAAAGAATCATAACTTGGCTTGGATGACTACAAATCAATCTTTTTGCATACTGCAGTGCTTATCATATGTGTCCGCAGAGTCTGTATCTTCCTTCATCGCGTTCATCATCGCTCTCTTCGCCTGAATAGTCCTGAAAATTTAATAAGGAGGTCATTACCCTGCCTACTTTCACTTCATGCATAGCCTTTAAGCATGTATCCATTTGGCTGCAGGGGTGGGAGAAATAAAGATGTGCAAAAATCCCATCCATGCTTCTGATAACAAAACTTTGAGGTATCAAATTTCGATACTTAAATTTTAATGTGATCCATCAACGCTTTGCAATGTGTTAGATTATAGCCCTACTGTGAAATATAATTATTTAGTGATATTGTTTGTTAAAAATACCTTTGTTTGTAGCATTGTTATTTGGCTTTAAAAGAGATCAAAACCATTGTTTATGCCCCCTATATTAGTGAATATTCACCTTTTAGTGACGCGCAGTACTATTTCATTCACACACCATAGAGTTTGTGTGTGGAGCTTCCCCCCCACACAGCTTCCCCCTCCTCCTCCCCTCGGTCCACCCAATTCAATCACCATATCTTATCTCCCCATTCGTAAGGTCATGTTTCTTATTTACAGATTTGATAGTGACATTGTTTAGCTTTCCAAATTAACCAAAACCATGAAATACCTTTTTGTTTTCCGTAGTATCATGAAATTGAAACTGACACTATTTTGGAAAACGCAACGTCACCACCATTTTTTGGGTGGCGAGTTTCAAAAACGCATGGCCAAGAACATGTACGCCGTATGCAGTTTTCCACGCTATGCACACTGTTTGACCGTCTAAACCTTTGTGGTTTTAATATCGAGTCCCAGGTTTCACCAGAGAGGGGTCCAGTAATTGGCCTTATGTATAAAACACATTTTTCAGTATACTTTTTTTTGTTTGGCCACTATATTGTTTTTACTATTTAAACCTCAAGAAACACAAAGCAATCTGTGAAATTTGAGTTGCCTGCAATAATTAGTTTTCAAGATGGACTTTTCGAGAGGTGAATGTCTACACTTTTTGATGGACCACCAATTTTCCCATTTATGTCCATCAAAATGTAACATTCGCCTGAAAAACAGTATATTTGTTGTAAAATTTATCTGAAAACCGGATAGTTTAAAACTGTCTTGATATGAATAAGTATCCTAAAATACATAACATATATATCAAAAATCAAATCCTCTCCAAAAAATTGGTAAAACATCATCATGTTTGTTGCTAATGTTTCCTTTTGATGGACATATTGTGTTCATTAAATATGTAACGTTTGCAATAAGAAATGTGGATTTTAGGTTAAAACTTACATTTCTTTGCCCAACATTTATTTGGAGTGTGGTTCTTGGCTCATAACTTAACAATTAAAAAACTGATAAATCCCCAAAATTACCTCTGATACTTGAAATTACACATTTTATGTAAAATTGGGAACGCCTTTGGCTCCCTCTATCGAAACATGCCATCAGGGAGTTCGAGTCAAAATATTCATGTAATATACACATCTGATGATTACATTATGGAAACTTAAAAGCTGGGCTTTCCAAATTTCCTGGAAGTCTTTATCCTCATATCAAATGTCCCTATCTGTTTGGGGTATGTTGATTTTTATGTGTAAAATATATCCTTTATTCTTCCATGGCCAACTATCATTTGAGAGCAAATGCAGAATTTCAATGAGTTACAAGAGAATATCAGCAACACTGTATAATAAAAAACCCGTCGTATTGGACAAACCACCTTGTTTTCAGTACCCACATGGGAATTAACATTTTGGTGTTCCCTTTGTGATAGCCACTTACAAACGAGGTCCAATTTGAAGTGGCTTCCCCTGAAAACGAGTACAAAAAGAGGCAAGTGCAACGAATGCTCTTTGTGTCCGCTTGCTCTTTTTTGAGCCATTTAATTCACACCATTTAGCGCTCCCATAGAATCTGTACTGCTGGGACACAGCGCACCAATTCCGTTTCCGCATCCTAATTGGCCGGCTATCGTAACATGCGCTACCGTCTGGGACTCCCTAGCATTCCAGACGCTGTGGTAAAGCTCTGCATGCGCTGAACAAGAAATGAAAAAAAAAAACGGTTTTGGCAGTACCTTGGATTCGCGAAAACGACAAATCAGGTGGTCGATCTGTTTATAAATGGGTTCCTGACCAAAAAGACCAATTAGCTCCACTAGTTTTGTAAGCATGGTCATGTGGCATGACGTGACCGCAGCAATCCAGAATTGAGCCAGCTAATAAGGTAAGAATTTTTCACGTATTTTTCATGTTTTTTTCGTCTTTTTCCCCAAATATAAACCTATACAGCCTGTCTAAAAAAAAAAAATGGTACAATCAGAAAAAAAAATGGTTAGTATGCAACTCAAAATGATCATTCTTCCTTGGCATTATATTAAAGGCGAAAGACCAGGCTTTCAATTATGTTTGTTTCCTCTTGTTGCTTTTGTCATCCAGAGATATAATCAATTTAGTGCAACATACCAAAATCGATTTTGTGCCAACTTTATGCATGGACATGGGGTTATTTTCGCCCGTTATGCCATGCTGTCTTAAGCACACAAAAGATTGCAACTTGACAAAAGAAAAAAACACATATTAAAGTTAACAAAGGAAGTCTAGTTTTATCGACACAAGTTTTAATAGTCACATAACACTTCATGATACATATCTTCTTTTCATAAATATAACAATACCAATATGGATTTCAATCATGAAATTGAGCTTTGAATTTATTACAAATTGTATTTGTTACAATCATCCGAAGGAATGTAATTGCAACCAAAATAAACACTCCAAGTGTCAAAGAATGGTTTAACAATATGCATTTAAACTTCTTTGTGCATTTACTATTGGTTTGAAGTCAATCAAAATTTGAATTTGGAAGCAAGGCATCAAAGTGTTGGTAGGAATTTTGCGTTCCATGATACTTCAAGAACAATAAAAACTCTCTCCCCCAGGTTGCTGTATGTTCATGGTTCTCTTCTAACACACAACGGCAATGTCAAATTTTAATCACTTAGCTTAAGCAGAACTTACTGATCCTAACTTCCACCATTACGTAACTGTTTTCGTATCTTTAGAATTCTTTATGAAGTTTAAATCCCTTTTAAAAGAATTTCATATCTGTTCAAGTGAGAATAACTATTTATATCATTTTCCACCGTTTTCACTCACCAGAAAGTGGCACAACTCGATTTTTGTGTCCGCAGTAACTGGAAGTTATCTCTCGATTAGAAACAAGCCATGAGATGAAACAAAAAATCCTGAAAAGACTGGTCTTTTCTCTTTACTAGGTTGTGCACAACGACTTACTTACTTATGTTGAGATATTAATATTGAAAATAATCGTTTTTTGGTTGTACCATTTTTTAGACAGGCTTTGTATTATAAACTAGTCAGCTAACTAGACAATTTAGTTAGGAATATTTGGTGCGTAAAGATTCATTACGATAGGCCACGTATTTTGCGCAATCCAGGGTACAAAAAAATCCAAATAAACGTATTTGACCAGGTTAGAATATGTTAAAAAGTTGATGTGTACGTGTCAAACACTTGGGTAGACGTGTAATATAGAAGTCCCATGAATGCAAATGAGGGACCGTATTCGACCTATTTAGCGCCCCCGGGCGATAAGTTATTCGTTTTAGGGGGGCGCTATTTTAGGTACCTTGCGTAAGTACTGTTGACCGCAAATCCCTATTAAAAGCTTAAAAACACGACGGTAACCTAAATTCTAAGTAAGATTGTACGTTTTCTTTGCTTCACATGACATTTAAATTACTTTAAAAATAATGGATTTTTTAAAATGACAATGCAGCAGAATAGTACCAGATTTATAATAATACGTTTGTCGCTGTATTGGAGGGCTCCCAGTGAGCACACTCGCGTTAGTTCATAACAAGATTCATGAGTTAAGGTAGGGTGCCCGCCCAAGGGAGATATTAAACCCGAAAGCCAGCCAGCAGAAAAATTCGGGGGGGATCTCAGTTAGCAATAGGGATACGCAGCGCAAATTGACGGTGTATGGAACAAGTACGCTAAACCTGATGTACAGGCTGTAATGTCGGCGAACTTTTATTACACCTAGACTAAAAATATAATCAAAGAGAATGGACCAATAAAACAACCAAACTAAAACAATAACATGAACACCTTTATACATAGGCATCACCTTTCATACAATGGTATAGGACAAAGTAGATATGCAATGGAGGAAATCCCAACTCCGATAATAAAAAAACCCCCCAAAAACGTGTTCAATCTAGACATGTCTGCATCTTGATTTTCTGGAAAGGGCCTGGCGATTTTGTCTTGGGTAGCTATCAAATAAACGTAACTATATCACGCGCCCGGGGCGTTCTTTTCGTATTCAAATTTGGTAACTGCTGTTGCTAATTGTAAGAAGATGTGTAATTATTTGCTCCAGTAAATCGCCAATTAATAGGTTTCATTATGGGAAATAAACCAAAATGTTGCAAATCATCAGAAAATGGTTTTCCCGCACCTACAAAAATGGTTATAACCATACATTTGCATGGAATGACGACCGGTTCAGGTTGAAACAAGTCATCTATTCATGTTATGGCACGCATGGCCTTGTGAAGTCGTATAGGGGAGGTCCAGAAAAAGTGAGTGAGATGGGTCGTTGTCGGGACGTTCGAAAAACATTAACTCTAATAATTATCGTTGTAAAATCTTCAAAATTTAATTTGGAAATCTCACCGTACACTTATTGGAAGTTGATTTCATGAAGATATGAGTGAAGCTTGGGGAACTTTATTTTGCATGGTATTAGGGGAGGTCACATCGCCCGTTTCATCATGAAAAGCAGGTACTACGTATGATAATAATATACACGTATAATGAATGTCGAAGTGATTGGCCCCAAAGATAATTTACGTGTACCAGTTCGGATGCATGATGACAGAGTTGCTGACATTCACCGTCGGGATAGAGCTAGTACAGTGTGGATGTAGTTACCAGGTTTGAGGGTGGTAAATATAACCTTGAAAATATTAGCCCGAGAAATACACCGAAAGATACTAGTACAAATAAAAAAAATCGGGACCTCAAAGTGGAGTGTTCAGAGCAGTGAACCTCTCCGACATGGAGGGGCGGTTAATTGAGAGTTTGCAAGTCGGCAATGGTCCAAGGGGCGCTTAGGGGCCCGGGGCGCTAAAAGGTCGAATACGGTATTACAATGATTCCGCCATGCGCGGTATGGCGTTGTGCAGTTAGGATTGACGGAATGAATTAGCAATACCTATTTGATCAGGGGACTCTATGAAACGTGCTACCGCCACGGGGCATGTTACCTTACCACCCCGTCGACAAATGTGAAGTAGTAGTGACTCCCCAGAGCAGTGGTGAAGATTTGACCAAGGGTCGCGTGGACTTTCTTTAAATTAATTTCTGACCGTAATTTAAACAATGGGCGGCGCTGCGTGTCAAGACAACATAATCTTGGGAAGCATTTGTGTCTCATTTTGTACTTGTTTTTGTACTTGTTCTAATTTTAGGGTAACCAAAGCTTAATCCTCCATGTGAGGAGACACTTACGGTTCGTTCATCTTCGTGTGCACTGTGGCAGTGCATGCGATATATCGATCACTTGCTGCAGCAACTCAACCAATCCGCCTGCAGCTGCAGTTAAAATTAATTTAAACGGTGCCACGTAACGCAATGCAGTATTCTGGACAGAGACCGAATTCGAGAACTGCAACTTACCGCAACGCACGTTGCAGTGTAGATATGAACGAACCTTTAAGACACTATCAGTGATTCATCCGGATGAGAACAAAATATTTTAAATTGCAGAAATAGCATTGTGAAAAGTGAAGGAGATATCTGTATAATCCTCTAAGTTAATTTTTACACTAAAGAATTGGACAGGGAAAGGAGAGGAAGAAAACGGCAATGGTCAAAGATTCTGGGACCTCCTTCAATTAGGTTGTAGTAGGAAGTGTCAGTTCGGACATAAGACTAAAAATCCGATTTTTCTCATTAGCTTTTGCATCTGGTCTCATCATTTGCAGGGTATATTGGGGTACCTGTACTGTTACAGACATGCCAAAAATCTGATTTTTGATGATTTTTTCTAATTTTCTGATGTAGCAAATCACTGATAGTGCCTTTAAAGCGGCACTGGCACATTTTCCGAAAATACGAAATTACGAACTAGAATCGTGGGTATTGGTTCTACAAGAGTGTGGGTAGGCCCTTTGTTTCTTTTATGTAATCTTCTGATTCTCTGTTTAATTCATGGACTGGAAATTTACATTTGGAAACAAGTTTAGAGGGAACATAAGAGCGGTCATTATTTACGCCAGGGGGGCAAAAATTTCGCGTTCCCCCCTGGCTTCCGTTCAAAATTTCACGTTCCCCTTGACCATGCTGATTTTCCCATTTAAACGTTTTCATGTTCCCCCTTCTCGTTGATGAAAAATTTCACCTTCCCCCCTCTCTCTTACAAAAAGTTTTCGGGTTCCCCCCTCAATCCTCCATTCCCCCCTGACATAAAATAATGACCATCCCGAAGTATCATGGAGATTAATTGCCTCCTGCAATTACCAACATGGAATCACACTAGCATTGACATCGGCAGTGTAAATCATGAACAAACTGTATGACCAGTTTTTCAATGATCTTTAGGCCATCAATATCAGCTATATGAAATTGGTACACATGCAAGGTTTGCTTGACAAATCTGGGTTTAGTACTCATTAATGATAACAGGTATGCCGTCATGATCATGCCTGGCACAACCCATGATCTCTCAACACGGTGGAAGTCGAAGTGAAAGATCCAATGATATTCATCCTGGTGTGTGTCCTAGTTTTTGCTCAGCGGGTAAAACCCTCAGGCTCAAACACACAAGGACAGACATAGGATTGCATAGCAGCATGGTTTGTTGACATCATTTTTTTGTTACTTCCATGTGAAAGGAGAAACATACTTGATACAAAGACTGTCATAGTTACGCGACAATGAAACCAAGATTAGCCAGATTGAGAGATGGTCACTCATCCATGCCATTTCAACACCCAAGTTAGAATAGGGTATTCAACAACCCTCATTTACAAAGGGCAGGGTTGGCAGTTGCTTGATTGTTTTGTATGGGGATGATAAAAGTTACAATGCACATAAAACCTGTTCCCTTGATTTTTATAAAATGAGCAGTGTATTTAAGTATATGTGAACATTTGACTTATTCATCACAACTAAAAGTGATTCTAGGTTAAGTTTCATGAGATTTACTAGTTTTGGGGCAATTACAGCATGTAAAAACAGACCCAACTATGGAGGCCATGTGGACGTTGTTGCTTTTCAATACCCATGTCTTCCATGGGTGGCAGTTGGAACCCATGGATTCGATCAATGTACACGCCTCGCACACTCGAGCCATTACAACTCGCATGGCTTGTCAAGAACTTATTTGTTCTTCAGGGTTGATGCACATCACCCATGCGTGTACCCCAATCTTGCCAGGCTTGATCTGAGAAATTCTGGCAGCGACTTTTCTGTCCATGTCTGTACTGTAACTCATACAATGAACCTACTATCGTGGCTGGAATCATTCTCGGACAGAACGAACATACGCACGCATGAAGGGTGTTAACTCACTAATGCATGACTGGCAGGACAGCGACATAGCACCGGATGCACGAATTTTTAAGTACGCGCCGCATCACTGTTAGCTGGCGCGCTTACATGGGTGTGCTGAGATGTCCGAGAAATAAATCCAACACTATAGTACAAATTCCTAACCTCATCCATGCATTATCTCCTGAAGTTGCACATGATTTTGCCATGCACAACAACAAGTTTTAAAATTTAGAAAACCCCAGTATTTACTAGTTCCCAGTCTGAATGTCTTTACAAATTACATAGGCTAGCTACTCAGCTCAACTGATCAAGAGGCCTAGGGTTTTCCTTTGTAACAAGATAAGTCCAAGACAACAAGTGTTTGATTGCCCTTTCCAGACCGACCCAAAAAATCGAAAAAAAAATCCCCACCCTGGGTTGCGTTTTTTTTTTTTAAGAGGCAATGGATCAATATTGAGAAGTTTTTATGGACGTAAATCACTAACTTTTTCTAAAATATGTTTTAAGGTAGCTGTTAAGTCAGGAACTTAGTCAATGTCCAGTTTTAGTTTTTTCCATGTTAATGGCATTAACATGTTTTCTTTCCATATATTTGTAACAGAATCTATAATATTTTATTTTTCCTCATATTTTGTTCAGTTTACTCTTACGATCGTTACGCATTTTTGACCAAAAGCAATTACATGGCCTGAACTGCAAAAGGGCGGGTTATTTCGCGTATACGCAATATGCGTCTGTGCTATTCAGCGCACGCGATGTAATGAGCACATCAGAAACGTCTTGATGCTAGATTCGATATGACGCATACCCATGGTAACTTATATGCAATTGTAAAATGGTTGCCCACGTGAGATGCTTTGGCAAACAGAATGGGATTTTAATTTCACGATTTGAGCCTTAAAAATTTTGAATTTTGATCACAAGTATCCAGATGAAGTTTAAGTGACCTGGTGCAGATGCAGTATGAAGAATAAGAGCTGAAACGCTTGTGTTTTGGAATAAGGCTTATATTTTAGCGAAACGGACAATATTTGGACAAAATGGCTCGGATTTTCTCTGTTTACTTTCGGCGATAATTGTGTTTTCGGTTCCCAGTTACCTGAAATCCATATCAGCAACGGTAAGAAATGAAATGCATCGTATAGAGCATAAAAAAAATCTAGGGATCGGATATTTTAGTTTTTTCATTTTTTGGTTAAAAATCGTGAATTTAGTCATCCTTTGAACATCTTACTTTGTTCCAAATTGAAACATGTGGATTTTGGCCTTTTTTGGCAAAATAATTGATAAATAGTGCAGAATTGAAAAAAGGGGAAATACCGCCTAGAACTATGACTCTAGAATACAAAACGAAAAACCCAAAGCACATTTTTAATTTCTATATTTTTTTTATAGGGAACCAAACAAAATGAATGAAAATTCTACCATTTTTTATGATTTTCTCAAAAAATACGTATTTTGGGGGGAAATATTAGAATTTTGGATTCCTGAGTCATTTCCTCTCAAAATATGTCTACTTTGATATATTTGGAACAAACAATTAAGAAGATACGGCCAAAAAACAAGTTCCTTTGAATTCCTGACTTACCTTAATGAACATGAAAACCTGGTACAATGTATAACCCCCCTTCAGATCGTAGCATATTGCCCATCTGTAGCCCGATCATAGCGAGCATGGCACATCAAACTTTGACTGCACATTTTTCATGGACATCTACACAAATGACATTGTGTGATCCATTGCTTGCAATATGTAAACTGTTTCCAGGCGCTATTTTGTTCCTGCATACATGTACGAGACTTCGTGATTCACACGGGTGGATGGTATAGCAGATTGCAGCTGTAGCGTTTAGATTCTGTGAGGGGATGTGTTACTACGTGTACGTGTATTGGTTCACACTTCAATTTTTATGTTTCTTCATATTTCCCCCACCCAGTTCAGCGTTTTTGGCTGTTCTCCAGACTAGGAAAACGACGACAACAACAACATAGCATCTGCAGCCCGAATCATAGGTTTGTGTCTGAAGACATCTGACAGTCCAGTAGTGTATACAAGCGCATCAATCGAGCGATAGGCTTCATAGTGGGAAGTAGCCAAATACGGCGAGGTTTGTACAGTCAGATAAATCAGTGAGATTACATCAAGGCAAATGATTCTACAAAAATTATTTACCAATTTATTTAAAAAATCTATAGCGTCTTTTCTGTTCTAGATGATCAGTAAAAGTTGGGATTTTTTTAGAAAAGAAAATCACACTTGGAGATAACACCATCGCCAGAAAATCATCCATCAGCTTAAGGGAAATCCCATTTGCCATCTTGAAATACAGTCCAGAAATGAGTGATAAGAGATTTCATACAAGTTGTTCAATTTTAGCCTCATCTTTAGGATACAAGGGTTTAAAAAACACCAACTTTCCATAAAAAAACCTGACAGCGAATTGACATCGCGGTGGCCATATTAATCTGAAACTGTGAAGCAGATGGCTTTGCACATCCGCCGTAAGGCTGAAATGGATGGGACACGGCAGTAAAGCAAATATCGTGCGATGCACATACAAATAGTTTTGGAAAGTAATTCAGAGCTTTTGAGTACGATTTTTGCACTTTGAACTGGATTTTACAAAATCATTACTGACGGATATAAAAAGGCGATATAATGTTATAATCACTGTTAGCCAAAATGATGTGTATGATTTATCAGGGTTCGCCAGTTTCTTCCACAGGGTGGAAAACAAAAAAAGTGTTTTTTCCGCGGTTTGTTTCACTCGGAAGAAACAGGTTTCTTCCGTTTCTTCACTGAAAGCGGACGAAATAAAACAGTCATTGAAATTTTTATTTTAAAGCAATGACTTGCACTTTTTACCAGTGAATGAAATATAGTGAAATAATTTAAAATAACATCAGGACCCCCCTACCTAACCCATGCATGCTTAATTGAACTCACATTGATTACAAGGCCTAAGAATGGTTTCAGAATTGACTGAGGTTTTAGTTGCCAAAGTGCCAAAAAAAATCATATAGAGAACAGAAAATAAACCATGTTTATTTTTTTTTTTTTTTTTTTTTGTTTTTTTTTTTTTTTATTGATGTCTTCTAGTAGAAAAATTGTTCGTAGATTAGAATTTTTAATCAAAAACCCGGTATAGTAAACCGTTTTGCTACCAAAATATTGGTTTGTGGGCCGATGTTTGTCGAAGGGGGAAAATCGCACTTTTAGGGTGCAAAAAATTTTACCTTCCAATTGTGAATACTTGCAGCTCTTACATATATGACCCTTTTTAATGTATATATCAGTTAAAGGTACTAACTTATGGATTCAGTATTTTTTTATAAATTATTTCATAATTTTCAACAAGAACCATTCAAAATTTGACATGCCCCGTGACAAACAACATCCAAAATTTCGCACTTGCGAACAAAATTTGCTTGCACAATCACATCTCTGGAAAAGGAAGGGTCTAGAGTGATGATTCCTGTAGTTATGCCGAATTCATGAGCCTTCAAATTTGAAACCTACACTTGATTATTCAGGATAAGAATAATATAAAAATACCAAAAATGTTTCCCCGAACCCCTTGATTTTTCCAGCGCGCGAAAAAAATACTGGTGTTCAATAAAATTGGAAGTACGAGAAAAAAATAAAAGAGTACTATTAGATTGAATAATTTACGCGATTATGACCCAAGCAATTCCCTACATAGTTATGGTATTAACTTTCTTTCACCCTGTCTAAAAATTTGAGAAATTTTTTTTTTCAATTTGCGGAATCCAAATTTTACCTAAAATTTAGCTTTTTAAAAACACGAAAAAAATACTGAAAGGGCGCATGTCTGCAAAAGTTAATCGATATGCCAAAACATATTCCCACAAGAATATAGTATTACATTTTTGTCAAACTGCAAAATATTTGAGAAAACTTTTTTTTTCAAAGCAAGATGCAATTTTCAGCAAAATTACCATAGGGTCTATGGGACATGGCATTGCGCAATACCCCTAACTGCGGTATCTCGGAACGCATCCAACATTTTGCATTTTTTACTTCAGATTTGGATTCTACACCAAATTTAACCTAGAAAACCATGTTTGTTTCATTGTTAGAGCACCTCACATTTTACAATTTTGGCACTAAAACCTAAGTCGAATCTGAAACCATGTCCGAAATATAACCCAAATTACTGGAGAAACGATTAGACTTTTATCACAACAGCAAGGCCAAGCAGAGACTCCTTGTAAAGACTTGAAACATCTTCAATTTCTTTAAACAAAATAATGTTATAGTCTCCCTAACCTAACCCAGGTTCTCCCCCACACGCAATAAACAAAAGTTAGATATGTATTACAAACAACATTTAAAACAAAAGAACAAATTAAAAAAAACTTTTTATTTGTGTTTTAAAATTAACAGAATGGCCACACAGGTTTTAAAAGCTTTTTCATTGTTGTCATACTACAATTACAACTGTGATAGTACAAATGTGCACACACGGAAGATTGGAAAATGTGTTACAATTGTCATCTGTATAATTTGATTGCAGACAAAACAACATTGTGAACAAATTACTATACTTGCAAGGTATATACATGCTATAAACTTGTAAATTAATTTGAAAAAAAGATTATCGCTAAAGTAACGAAAGTAGCCTTGATGATTTGAAGTGCAAGCAGATGAATATGGGTAATTAGTTTGTTGTTAAATAAATTTTCTTATTTCTTCCCGTTTCTTCCAATTTCTTACATTTCTTCCAGTTTCTCCGGAAGAAACTGGAAGAAGGAAACACCTTTTTTCAGTTCATTCCATTCTTCGAGAACGAAATCGTTCTTCTGGAAGTTTCCAAACCCTGATGATTTTTATGGGAAATCGCCGAATAGTTGTAGTCGCTCAACTGGGCGATTGCCCCATTGCTCTATAAATAGCCAAAGGTTTCAATGGAACGATCGTGCACATTCAGTAAAAAAACAACTGGGTAAAATATGACAAACTATAACAGGGTGATTCATGTTTTAAGGGGTCCAATTCGGTGACATTTGCGTCAAAAATTAAACATTGTAAATATGAAAGTTCTTCTCATGGAGAGGAAGTCTATGAACCAATAAAAACTAATGTTTCTCGGCACTTGTTTGTAGTAACGGGACTGACATGAGCATTAAACAACCCCCTAAAGGAAAAAATTGAAAATCTGATTAAATAGTATAGTATGCATCTTTGAATGTGATGTAAGGCCTTTATAATACAAAAGTGAATATCTGGGAAAACATCTTGAGTACGTGAAAATGAAATTTAAAAATTTGTCGTACATAACTGGGACCCAAAAACCTTGTAAAAAAGGCTAAGTCCTTTTACACTTATTTTTCACTCAAATCCATCTAATCTACACTTCAGAATAATAACTCTACCATTTCTTGTGAAAAGGCCAGGGGAAGCCAATTGTTTCATTTGCTTGGTATTTCTCCATGATTTTAATATGTTTGAGGGGTATTTCATAAAATTTGGGGTGTCGGACAGAAACTGGGACATCGAAGGTTTTGCTGTCCCAATTTTATGTCATACTTTTCAGTGCAGAGGTTTTGGATGGTTTGTTTTACCTAGAAATGTACAAACCATTGTAAAAATATTTGCAGCATTATGAATACCTTGAAAGTTAAGGTTTGTAGAAATACACTGAATTACTTACTTTTGGTGTCGTACATAAACTATGGGAAATGAAAAGGCTATTCAAAAAAAGAGATCCTGTTGATTTTGGAAGTTACTTCTTAATGTTGTTTTTGTAGAAAATTTTTTAAAAAGTATTAACATCTTTATAACTCATTTGGTCATAGTTTGAACTTAACAACAATAAGGCAAGGTAACACCAATCAGACAAAAATGAAGCATGGATGATTCGGGTTGCAAAATTCCGGGAATTTTCAGAGAGGAAAATTTCCATGGGAATTTTGGGAAGTAACGGGGGAATTTATGGGAATTTTAGGAAATTTTCGGGAATATTGGGAATTGAAAAAATCTTTGAGAAGCGATACAAACGATGAGGTTCCTTTTGTTCAGTTAAGATTTACTCTAGTCTGTACAATGAAATGGCCACCAGGAAGAACAGACAAGATGTTTTAAACAATGAGAAAATGAATAAACAAAAAAACAAGTTTAGGTCAGTTTATTTTCTATTCTATCCACTCACTTGTTAGGTTATTATTCTGTTAAACACCCACATGGGTTTACCTTAGATTTAGTGGGAACGTATCTTCAAAACAACTTAACTTAAATGTTTGGACTGCTTCCTAAACAAGCACAAACATTTTCAGTTAATGAAACTGATTTAAGATTTTTTGAAATCCAAATTTCACAATTTTTTCTTATTGTAGCCCAAAATGGTTTGATTTTTGTGTGCCTATATCAACCCTAAAAGTTGGGGGCTAAACAAAGGGTGCACTCTTGAAAAAAGCTGATTCAAAATGACGGATCTTGTCGAGGGGTGCTTAATAGACAACTATTCAATATGCCAAAGTTCAAAGGTCCCTAACACAAAAATGTATGTCAGGTATAGTCCCAACAGAACAACAATCCCCATCTACTAAAATAATTTGTTGTTAATGAACTTGGGAATGCACACTTGACCTTTGACGATTTTGGCTAGATTCGATCAAGTGCCCTGGACTAGATACACTTTATTTCTATAAAAAATCTGAAAATACTGTAAAACTAAAAGCATTTTTTTTTAAAGGCACTATCAATGATTTGCTAAATCAGAAATAAAAAAAAATTATCAAAAATAAGATTTGCATCTCTGTAAAACAAGTCCTGTAGGTGTCTAAATACCCTCAGTTAATACACCACAAGCACCCCCTATAAGGACAACATCAGATATTTTAGTTATTACTGCTTAAGGACACTCTTACAACCCGAATGAATGGAGATTCTTATCTTTGAGTACTGCTTGTTTTCTTCCTTTTCTATAAATTTCCATTTGAAAAAAAAAAACAGCTTACCTTAAATGGAAATTCCATAGACTTATCCTACACTTTTAATTTTTTTTTTTTTTTCAATTCCTGCAAATTGCCAAATATTTGAATTTTTAGGTGGATCAAGATAGTGACTTTATTGGCCTGTAAGCAAATGTCATATCCTAATTAGCACAAAAACAGTACATAATTGAAAGAAATGCATTACAAACATGGTTTTACTTTTTTCCTGGGGACAAAATGTTTAAAATGTTAAAACTTAATAAATCCCAAACATTGAAATTCCGAAAAATTCCCAATATCCCGGGGCCTTCAAATCCCCGGACAAGTTTACGGGAAAGTTTCCAAAATTCCGGAACGTTCCACCCCTTTGAACCTAGGGCGACTGATGTCACAAAACCTGTTGTTTGGGACCCCCTTACAAAAAGGAATGACAAACATATTACATCGAAAATAAGTTAAAATCAAATTTGATTTACAAATAAATAAATAGAAATCTTGGTTGTGTTACAAATAGAAATATGAAGGAAAAGGTTGGTATTGGGGTTTACTTCATAGGTGACTATGTTCGCGTGGTGAACTGGTCGGTAGAGTTAGAGTTTCAAAACAACAATGATGGCGATGTGTACACTGTTTCATATTCTGTAAAGCCTAAAGGGAACTAGTTATATTCTATGACATTTCGCAGACATTTAAGAGTCTGTTTGTTGATTCTGCAGTACGTATTGGCCCATGTACAATGCCTGCAGAGAATGGAAACGTGGTGCCATTCACGATCTTAAGCTAACTGTAAAGTACAGATATTAGCCCGAGTCATCTTGCTTCTTTCACAGTGGTGCGGACTTTGTTTGTCCTTTATTCATTTTCACGTGATTTTATAATTTATTTTTAATATAGGCCGCCCTGTTCAAAGCAAGATGCTCCTACCAATCTAGATTGTTAGTGTGAAATGGGCCGGGCGACAAGTTTTTGTGTCGGATCCCTCACCCCCCTAGCATTATTATTTATGTTCTGTGATACTCACAACCTAGCTTACCATGACCACAATTTCTTAGCTGTAATGTGGAGGTGTTGATGTGGGTCGCGAATCACTGGGTCATTGAAAAATTGACGATTAAAAAGTGAAAGTCGCCCAGTCAAACTTAATTTATCGCGGCCGTCGGCCGTTATGTTGTACCACACAGGGTGATGGCTGTCCTAGTCCCAGTAACTGCTGATCAAGGCAGTTATCTTTTCACATTGGGAACATGATATTTCCACCAGTGAGTCAACAGGCGGTAAAGACTGTTTAATACAGCGTGTGTGCACAGCGACTGTCGAACAAACTGCGTCATTTGTGTACAATGTACAATTAAATCCTTTTTTAGACGTTAGTTTCACCTTTTGTTGTGGGTATGTGGCTCTTTCGTATTGCGTAAAGTGTTGCAAAATCGGATTAATAATGTTTCTCAAAAAGAATTTATTTTGAAATAGCCACTTTGCAAGTCTCCTGTCTCGCCGCCATCTTATTATTGATTACGATTGTGAAGTTGCTTCAAATCGATTATGTGGCCAAACTTCGGACTGTAGGCGGGCAAATTAGGCGTTTCTAATTTGATGCGAGTAAAGCAACGGGAAACATCGAGTAAATGGGCCCAGATACACCTGCCGCCAATTCCAGACTCCAAGTAAACTCCGGCGGTGAGGAAAGGTACGAGCGTGAACGTTAGTCTCTCACGCAATCCCCCAATTTAGATAATAATTTTCGCAGTCTGTGACACAGACCAACACCGTGGGGTAAATACTACGGGGTAATACTTCCCTGCACGCCGTATTGGCGAACGAAAAGTTTGAATTATCTCGATATGACATAGTCCTGGCTGAGCATGGGGGGGGGGGGGGGGGGGGGGGGGGGGGACTCCTCCATAGGTACAAACTCATTATGCCATAACTAAGGCGTTGTTTTACAATCAGGGTACCTCGGCTCTCTCATTTGGGGTGAAAAATAAGTTGCATGATAATTCAGTATGTGATTGTTGCATTGTAGGCAAGTCAAGAAGTATAAATTCCCAAATTTTGAGGGCGGGCACGTCTCGTGAAACAATTTTTATGATGATCGAAATGTTACATTGTTCGGCAGAGGACAAGATTTTGGACAGAGTATGCATTCACCTTGTCTACATTGGGTGAAAAAACAAAAGTGCCTTTGATTATTTTCAGTATTAATAATTTATATTATAATAATTCAAGAGTATGTTCCAAAATTCGGAGGTGGGGGGTCTTCAGGAAAAAAAATATGGATTAGTGAAACTTTGTGTTTCGGAAAGGGACAGATTTTGACGGAACCACTGACATTCTAAACATTTTTAATGTGATACAGGAAAACTTAAGGGGTAGCACCAATTGTGTATACAACTGTATCAGAACATAAACAAGAGTTTTTATCGAGAATATCACAAATCAATATGTCATTTAGTTTTTATTTAGATTTTATTAGCCTAAATATGGAGAGGACATTGTTTGACAGAATTACCACTAAATTTTCAAATTTCAAAATTCATACCAAATGGTCAATTTCTTGTTAAGATTTCTGGATATAATTACCTTGCTTCAAATATTATTCCTAAATATTGAATGTTGTCCCAAATGTTCTTTATAGACATTGCTAATCTACTCAAATATAAACTACTTCAAATGAGACAGTGATTTTAAGCAATTTCATTGTATATGTACCTATTTTTGGTCGTCAATCAAGCATTTCAAATGGTTCTTTGCAGCTGTAGGTAGTGCTTTTGGTGGTCTTTAAGTTGGCACAGTACCAATTATGAGAAAGTAACAGGACATTGTTTTTATGGGTCACATTGTAGTGTTCATCCAAGAGGTACCCTGATTGTAAAACACCCCTTAAAGGATGAGTACATGGCCCAATTGTGTATATACTGAGAGACCAAATGTTTGTTCACCAGTCTTCAATAATTTTCACTCTTCACACAAATAAATATTACTGATTCCACCTTGAAAAGGATCCTTAGAGTGTTAGCAAAAAACAGGATAGCGAAAAATATCTTCATCAATCTTTTAGGAAGTGGAAATTTCATGAAATTTCAAAGGACATGGCGAATTTGACGGTGACTGAGTTCCATGTTTTGTGTTGCCAAGATGCTTAACGAAGTTGTCTGCCTAAAGTTACATGACGTATTTCACAAGGTGTAATATTGACTAGAAGGAGTTCATAGGAGCGAGATGAATATTGAAAAAGAAAAGCTAAAAATGTTTAATCATCGCTGGTTAAAAAAATTACCTAATAGCATCTTAACAGGGAGTGTAAATGCATAAATGTAGGCCTATTATCGTTAATTGAATTTATAACAGAATAAATCACAACATAAATTTGATGGCCTTTTCTAAAATTTAAAAAAACAATAATTCACCATGGTTAAAAAATAAAACTTTTAGCTTTTCTTTTTAAGATGTTATGTAGCCTAACGTAGCGGACGGGGCACATTTTCGCAAAATTCAGAGTGAAATGCCTTCATGAATTATGTGAAAATATGCGTGACGTTACGTTGGTTGTCTCCTTGCCAGCCAGTCCAATTCTAGAATTATTTGCATATATCCCAAAATAGATAGAAGGCATGAATAACATACTCAGATGAATTCTCACCCGGTTCGTAACTGGACTGAAAAAACAAATTGGGTGTATTCTGCCAACTATCAGCCATCTTGGTCATAAACAGACTAAATTTAACAACTTTGCTATTTCCGAGAGAAAAAAGTCGCTATTTTAACTCATTCACCACCATTTTCAAATTTGATATTACTGGTGCTAACTGTGAAGAGTGTTTGGCGAAAGCACCGGTGAAGCCAGAAGAACCATAGGCTATATCCACAGGGTTTTAACACAACCTCCCTCCACACCGCCGTTTTTCTGACTCGTACCTTGCTTGGTTAACCCATCCTGAGTAACGGGCAGTAATCACTTGGCAACCTTTAAACATCACACTTACCAACAGGTTGGAATCTAACTCACGATTTGCCTGCAGAGTCATTCTCCAGTCCCTTGGAACTCTCCCATTACTGATCTCCTCATTGCTTCCAATCTTCCTCCCTTTCTAAGCGCCGTGACGTTGCTGTCCTGTGCCATCTCTTCAGATCTACCAAAACCACCTTTGCGTCTTCTCCTAATCCCTTCAAGTCGCCCCCTATACCTACCCTTCGCAATCTCAATAGCCTCTCTCTTCATCACCCTTCCGCGCTCTCGCTTTCCAAAAGGTCTTTTTATCCATTTGCTCCCACATTATGGAACTACCCGCCCGAGGATGTTGTAAAGTGCACCTCCCCAAAAGCCTTTAAGCCGCCGTAGCCTCCAACTCTTTTTGCTATAGGTCTTAGGTTTTGGGTTTTATTTTCTCCATTCTCGTCGGTCCCTTTTTTTTGCTTTTTCCCTTCCGCCATTCTTTTCACTTTTGGTTTTAGGGCTGCCTTCTTATTTTTTTGTGTTTTTTTTAATGGGGCATCCCTTTAATTTAGTGGCTATGCACTATTGGGCTTGTTCCTGGCTATATACCAATGTTTATCAATAAAATAAATATTGAAATCGGAATCAGTCAGATTATATGAAAATGGGAGGTGAAATGCTGTCAGGGGTTGAAATTTGAGGCGCAACACAACAAGTCCCTAGCTGTTACACTTAGTGATTTGGGACTTCACATAGGACTGTTATAGTGTTTTAAAGGCATACTGTTAAGAAACGTCATGTGAAGTCCCCCAATTATTGGGACAAGTATATTGACAGTGATTTGTGTCTACGATACAGACATGAGGACTATACGAGTACAACTGAAGATTGAAGCTCCCGAAATTTTGATAAATTTTACCTTGTAGAACTTAGCATCAACTTATAAAACAACAATATTTTTAACTTAAATAAGCTTGACAATGTATTAGTGGGGGTATAGCTATTTCCAATAAATTGTATGGCATCATTTTTAAAATTTGGACATATTCTTTGGTGCCATAGTTACAACTGTCTGTGGAAGTTCCAATGCCATTTAATGTTTGAGATGTTTGAGATTTATATTTCCTAAATAAAACGAAAAAAATAATTTTCTTTTGACATACAAGCATCCTACTCTAGAGTCCTGTTAGAATAGATTGTCTTACCAATTTGTAACCGATGCTACAAGTTTTTCCCAAAAAAGTTCATGTCAACATGTACACAGGCTGTTCAATTGGCATCCCAATGTAGACACAACAAGGGTAAGTTTTCACCTGAAAATTTCATAATGTGAATTTTAAATCTGGAAACATGGGTATACAGGATGCAAAAACTCCTGGAATTCCTAATGTAAACGTTTATTTGCAAATAAGCCCACTTTGCAGCTGTGAGTTAGAGCAGAAGCTGTCTGGTATCTTGGCTTAATAGCACTTTCACTACATAAACACAACTCGTATGACTAGATATCTATGATAACAGCAGCCCTAAAAAAAGTTAAGACTATCTAGTCATGATCATCAGGACTAGGTGTATTCCAGGCCAGCTTATATATTTGGGCAAATCCACCTTGAATTTGGCTTACACTAAAGACTTTCTTCTTCACTGCACAAACCAGTCATGACTATATAGTCAACAATAACGACAACTATCTACATGTTAGTCATGATAAGAATGTTCACAATTTATACGGTCATCATTTAAATCTGAAAGTGTTTTCACTGAAAAATAAATTACTTTCCTTTAAAATGAGGGGTCACAAATACGTAGCCCAATTATTAGCTATTACAGACAAAAACTTCATGGCAAAATGATCCAAAATCGTGTGCAGTGTGAAAGCACGTACATGTACAATGTACACACTTTTGTTATGTCCTCATGACCTCCTCTTCTTTACGGTATGGGAAGGTTGTCATGAATATGGTTAGTATCGCCCCACGTTGTTGTAGTAGTCCGATACATCGTAATAGACTGTATCGATATAAATCAATCACTTGGTTCCAACATGCGTTGGCACTAGTCTGATTTCATATGGTGTCAGAGTGAAAAACTGACCCAAATCGGCGGAAAGATGGAGAAATTAGAGCCCCCAACGGGCCTGCAGCTCACGGAAACGTCGAGGAGAACTGTAAGTTGGTTCAACAAAGGTTTGATCTGTATATGACAGCAGGGCAAAAATAATAAACCGACGCCAGCAGACGGCAACAATTTTTGTCATCTCTGCGGGGCTTACGCAATTCCGTCTGTACAAACACGTTTCAAAAATGGGACCCACGAAGACTACAAAAACAAACTAGCGAAAGTGCAAGAAAAATTCCAACTTCACTGCAAATCGCACACACTACAAGCAAGCGTTTGTTTCGTCACCAATTCTTCAGCAGAAAGCAGAAAGACGTGGACAATCGATAATTATGTGACTGAACTCAACAGTTGCCAAACCTTGTGGGTTTGGTGAAATCGAGGACAGCCTCATTAGAGATAACATAATATGTGGTGTTTTGAGTGATACAGTAACGTGAAACGCATGCTCGGAAGTAGACATTGATTCTGCAAAAGCGATAGCAATCTGTTAGAGCCTCAGAAGCCAGTAAGACACAATTAGACTTCAATAACCAGGAATCAGAAGTAAGCTGCAACTGTAAACAAGTAACAAAATGGGCAAAAGTAAATCCATAATCAGAAACAGTGGGCAAAGAAAAGCACAACAAGTAAGCCTCCTAGCCATCTGTGTGGTAAATGTGGAACTATGTCAATCATATCCAACTGTCCAGCATACGGCAAAACCTGCTTGCGGTGCAAAAGACTGAATCATTTTGCAAAATACTGCAAAACAAGAAGTCACGTCTTGATTACGCACATGAACAGGCAGTACACCTTGACGACTCAGAAGAAGAAAACTTTGTTCTTGGGTCTTTGAATGAAAAAGAACGCAAACCAGATGAAGACTGGTACTTCCAAGTAAAAAAAAGTGGAATCGCAAACCCCTCTCACTGAAAATAATAGCGGTGCTCAGCTGATATAATATCCAAACGAGTGACAGAATCGGAAAAAAATGCTTTAATCAAAAAACAAGACCAAACTGTCTACACTACAGCTGGAGAACATTCCGGTAGTTGGTAGGTGCCACTTAATTTTTTCATCTAATACGCGCGTCCACAAGATTGACTTTCGTAGTTTGGAGAAAGGTCAAAATCTTGATATTGTTGAAATCGGCAGTCAGACTGAACCTGATTAAGCTGGTAGACATCGTAGAGGATGACTTCACAAAAGATTTTGAAGATGTGTTCGACGGTGTTGGGTGCATGAAAGAACATGATCAAACTTAAAGCGACGCTCAACCGTAATTCACCCGCACGCAAGTCCCCTTCGCACTACAGTGACAAAAGGAAACAAGACTGGACAAACTTGTAGAACAGGGTATTTGAGAAAGTAGAACAACCCAACAGATTGGGTTTAATTCAATGGTGATAGTAGAGAAACCAAATGGTAGCCTTAGTCCGCTAAAGCATAACTACATTATGTCTTTCACATGTTGTCAGTAACGGATGTGAAGTTATGCAAATCATACGAATAACCTTGCCTGTCACCTACCTCAACTTGTCGATCTCAATTTCCCTCCAAAAGAGCGAACAATCCATGCTTTCACTATAATCACAAGCTTGACACCATATTACAAGGGAATGACATATGTGAAAAAAAACTCAAAAGGAAAAGAAATAAAATCCAAAATTTGAACAAAAATTGCGGACTACAATCACTTCAGCGTTACAATGCATGAGGGAAGCCATAATCGACAAGGCACCAGAGGTCAAGCATACGTCACATGGGTAACCACGTTTTCGTTTGTTTATCAACAAGGAATAATTTTCTCTTGTTGTCTCAAGTAATGTACCTGAGTCCCTAGCCCCTCGTTCGAAACTAACAAACATGACGGCTCAAGTCTCAAGTGAATAGAAGCACATTGTCAAGGGCGGGCGTATTATATTAGAGGCTCAGGGATTCAGGTGGTCCAGGGTACCGGTACGGTATGTGACCTTCCGGATCAAAGGCACATTATTTCAGGCCGCGTTTCCAGCCACAGTCTTGCACAAGAAAGGTTGTTTCCGATAAAAGTAGGAATTTCTACTTTTGCGAGGAAAAGTTGGAGTATTAACTCTCTGAAAAAGTAATATATGTATATAGGAAAAATATATCAACTCGATTCGGAATTTGCGTGTGATATTTTGTTCGTCTGCCGTGTGAAAAGGTGGCTCTTTGAATTGGCCTGTAAACACAGGGCTAACAGGCAAAGGTATTTACGGAGGTTGGATTTGCGAACTCCCACATCCGTTACTGAAAACATGTTACAAGGACATATGTGGAGTATGCTTAGCAGAACTAATGGTTATAGCCTAGATTGTGTCTTGACGCCAAAGGTAGCTAATCAACGATAAGCGCGGAGCATTGAGCATTATCAAATCCCATCCTTGAGGAATTAGTGAGCAAAATTGGACAAAGCTCAGTATTTTTAAACTTTGGATGCGCAATGGATTTTGGCACATCCCATAGACAAGAAAAGTTCAGATCTCTGACTTTTATTCTCTTTCGGGCAGATACAAGTTTTAGATACCATTCGGAGTCCATTAGTGCTCAGAGGTGGTTCACAAAACAAATGACCCAAATTACTAGAAGGTATAGATGGGGTAGTGTGTTACATTGATTGAGTCCATGTTAGGGGAAAGGGAAAACCAAAGATGAACATGTGCGCGACTCTGAGAAAGGTCCTTGAGATAATGCGAGAAGTTTCAAACAGAGTGAAAATTGAACAAACAAAAATGCAAGTTATCACAAACAGAAATTCAGTATGTAGGTCACACCCTTACATGTGAAGGTCATTCAAGCCAGACACAAGAAAACAAGGTAAAAGCAATAACTGAAATGCCAAACCCCCAATCCACAAAGGATAAGAGCGGAGTTTAGGCATGATCCCAGTACAATAGGCAGATTCATTCCTGATCTTTCGGACATATCAGACCCTATCTCGAGTTGCTTTTGAAAAAAAGAAACACACCTGACACTGGGAAAAAGAGCAGCTAGCAGGATGCGTATGACACACTGAAGGATCTTGCATCAACCTCGCCAACACTGAAATATTATTGATGTACAGAACAGAAACGGTAGAAATACTAAGAGTTTGGCTAATGGGAACCTATCTAGTCATGATCAGCAGGACTAGGCTGTCCCAGAATTAACGCCGGTATGGCCAAGTATTATGCCATAATGCAAGCGGCCTATGTAAAGACACAATGATAAAAGCTAAGGCCAGATGCATTAATGCCATTATAATGCATCGACGAATCGTGGCTATGCTATAGTTATACACAATGCAAATACACTGTCCAAAAATCAAACCAGGCTTCCCTTACTTGAAAAATATTCTTCTGAAGTTATCTTAAAATTTAAAAAAAAAAATAAAATAATTAAAAAGTCAATCGACATACCGACCCCAAAATTTTTTTGGAGGTTGAAAGGGCAATCAAACAATTATTTTTCTGGCCTAAGGCAATAGCCTAGTTCAGTGTTGGTGTGATGTTTCAACACAACACTCAACCGGGCAAGGTACGTGGGTAAAAAACAACGCGGTATTCTGCAATCCTCTAGCACGATTCGTCTGCATTATAAATGCTTGGCCCTTCGCTTGTTATCCGTGTCTTTTACATAGGACCGGCTTGCATTATAAGGCATGATCGCTACCAGCAGTTAATTTGGGAAGCCGTCACTTCACCAGTGGTACAAAATAAAATGCGCCAGCGTGTCGCGAGTAAATTAAGTCTGACTGGGGCGACTTTCACTTTTTAATCGTCAAATATTTTCAATGAACACGGATTCTGCGACTAACATCAACACCTCACAATAAAGCTAAGAAGATTGTTGTCAACGATGAGCTAGGTGTTAGTATCACAGCACCCTCTATAAATAATAATCTAGGCGGGATCCTACACAAAAAACGATCGCACCAACAAACCGGCCCATTTCCACACCTAACGATTTAGATATAGGTGGAGCATCTTGCCTCGAACAGGGCGGCCTTATAGTAAAAAAATGAAATGCTTAAAAATCCTAAGTGAAAAAAGGAAAAGGACCAAAACAAAAGGTACGCCACCACTGTGAAGAAGCAGATGAATCGTGCTACAATCCTTCCAGACAGGTTTCATTCCTTCACGTACGCTTTACATTTAAAGTTTCCCTAGCTCTAATTTTGTTTACGTTAATTTACCATGAAATCTTGCATGGTCAAAGACGAAACTATCATCTTCAAAATGTACTAATTCCACTCTTACTACTCCATACAAATATTTCACTGTACAGTCAATAATTTTGGTGAAAAAAATAAACCTTGACAGGAAGTACTACCCTGGCGCGACATCATATTGTACGTAATGCGCATGCGTAATTGATGATTGCCGAATGTATAGCGTGTAAAAATCCACGCTTCGGCAAGTTGATTAAGTTTATCCAATTCGGGCCTAGTAAGTAAAAAGTTGAAAGGGTATAATTGTAAAAAGGTAAATAAACATTTGCCCTGGGCCATGGAGGGCCGTTATAATCAGTTTGCGTCTGGGCCCAGGGGGGGGGGGGTGCGGGATCACGAAGCGAGCATCGAAGGGGAAAACAACGATTTCAATGGAATAAAGGGGGTGAGTGATCGACAACATTATCCTTTCACGTTACTCCAATCAAAAATAGATTTTTGTGGTATCCGAGAATTCGAAAAGAAAGTTGATGTTCCCTCATTATCTGAGTGAGAAATGTTTTCCAAGAAATGTTTGGTTGTTAGAACAAAAAACAACCTCCAAATGTGGTCGACACCGTCCTGGCTATGGGCCCATTTAGTACATTAGTCATGTTTCTGAGGGACAGTCCAAGTGACTGTGAATAAAAATATCGGATCGATCAAAACATTGATAATATAAAATTGAATGATTTATGAGTTCAAATATTGGGTTCGACTGCGTCTCGCCAATATTTTTTTCAACTCATAGCTTGACCAATTAATTTGGGCTTAATCGATTCAATTTTATATCACACTTTTGCTTCTACTATTAAAACGGCTGATGGGCCGTTTAAGTGAAAATTTGCAATACAGATGTTTTTGGGTGTTAGCTTCAATGTGAGGGGAGGAAAATATCATATGAAAGATCGGATATAATAGGGTCGCCCACCCTTTAATTTAAAACTTTTTATTTTAATATTCTCTCTCTCTCTCATTTACAGGTATTAAAAACACGGATTAAAATCGGTTGGTTTTAAAACATTTTATCCAACATTGGATTACATTTTAATCATGGTGGTTAAAATTACTCTAATTTTAACCAAGTTGGTAAAATTTATTTAACCAAGTTGGTTAAAATTTAAGGGCCAAGTTGGTTGAAATTATTTTAAATAACCATACGTAACTGGTCGAGGTATCGCAAAAGAAGGAATTTGTTAATGATATATGAGATCTGTCCGCTGCTGAAGCGGCTTTCCAATATGATATAGCCGGAAATAGCACCATGTACGTGTCTATGCTCATCAATACCGTAGTTGTTCAGTGGTTCTTCAAGAATCAAGGTTAGAGGTATTTTAGTGTGGGTGGCACGATTTATTAAAGAAATTGCCCGGTTCCAGCTCCGCCGTTTAAATTACAAACGGGATATGCCGATTCTAATTACAAACCGCTTTTATGACAAATACGTCACATTTGAGCAATTACCATTCGCAGGTATAATTTACTAGAGAGTACTAGACAATTAACAACACGCCTGTGAACTATGTTTTTAAAGGTGCTGGTATGTGCTGGAAATTCTACTTTGAAGGGTTCTTCAAGTTTAAGATTGTACATGGAGAACGTTTCTAGTCTCTCCACGGAGTGTCCGCCATCCATATGTATAGGTAAGAGACTGCGGGTTGGTAAGTTGACATTTTTTCCAAAAGAATTCTACGTGAGTCGTCTACATTTGTCAGGGCGTCAAAGCTCATTGGGGTGTTATTAGGAAAATTGTAAATACGTCGACGTTGTCTGTGATTGTTTCAGGAACCCTTTTGCGAAACTTGCCCGGCTTATGCTGTACGTTGCTGCAACTGGTTAAATTTTATTTTTTAAAGTTTTTAGCTTACGTATTACGGAGCCCCGTAAGGGTCATGAAAAAAATATTTTTTATCTCGTCTTGAAACGAGATACTATCTCATTTGAACGAGTTGAGATGCTATCTCGTTGAACGAGTTAACTATCTCGTTTGTACGACAACTATCTGTTTGAACGAGTTCTATCTCGTTGACGAGTTATTAAAAGTGGCGTAAAACAGTGGGGGGGCAGGGGGGGCAAAACTGCCCCCCGCGACACCAAAATGGGGAAAATCAGGAAGGGGAGCCAAAAAAATGGAAGGAAAAAAGGAGAGAAGGAAGGAAAAAAAGGAAAGAAAAAAGAGGGTTAAAGAGAAGAAAAAGGGGAAAAAAAAAGGAGAGGAGAAAAAAGAGAAAGAGGGAAAGAGAGAAAGGGAAGGGGTAAAAGGGAGAAGGTTGCCCTGGCTGGGTCTACTCGGCGAGCACACGAGCCGGAAAAATAGCGTCTGAAAATCGGGAAACTTCTGGAGTCTTGCCTCCCCCGGAGGGCTCCGGTCTGGTTTACCGACCCTGGTATTAAACTGTTTGTACGAGAAACTATCGCTTTAGAACGAGTTTCTGTCTCGTTTGTACGAGTTATCTCCTTTGAACGACATACTATACCGTTTGTACGACATACTATCTCGTTTTGAACAGAGTTACTATCTCGTTGTACGAGTATTAACTCGTTTGTACGAGGTACTATCTCGTGGAACGAGTTTCGTCCGTTGTAGCGTTATTAACTGGTTTGTATGAGGATACTATACCGTTTGTACGACATACTATCTCGTTTTGACGATTATATCTCGTTTGTACGAGTTATTAATCGTTTGTACGGACATCCTTATCTAGTTTGAACGACATACTATTCGTTTGAACGAAGTACTATCTGTGTGTACAGTTTTTAATCGTTTGAACGGGAACATGTATCTCGTTTGTACGAGTTACTGTTTCGTTTGTACGAGTTACTGTTTCGTTTGTACGAGTTATTTAGTAATCGTTCAAACGAGATATTATATCGTACCAAAACGACGATAATTAACTCGTACAAAAGAGACAGTAACTCGTTCAAACGATATAGTATGTTGTTCAAAAGAGAGATACTGACTCGTACAAACGAGATAGAACTGGACCAAACGAGGAGAGTATCTCGTTCAACGAGCTAGTATCTCGTTCAAAAGAGATAGTATCTCGTTCAAACGAGATAGTAAATCGTTCAACGAGAGAAGTATCTCGTTCAAACGAGATAGTATCTCGTTCAAACGAGAAATAGCTGGCTTCAAACGAGATAATACCGTACAAACCGACTCCGCTAATAAATCGTCCCAAACGAGATAGATCTCGTTCATAACTGTACAACGCGGATTAGTAGGTCGTACAAACTAGATAGTATGTAGTACAAACGAGATAGTATCTCATTAAAACGACTTCATAACTCGTACAAACGCGATTATAATAAGTAGTCCCCAAACGAGATAGTATGTCGTACAAACAGAGATAAATCTTCATACAAACGAGTTTAATAAAACTCGTCAAACGAGACCAGAAACTCGTTGCAAACGATGATAGTTTCTCGTACAACACGAGGGTAAGAAATTCGTACAAACGAGATAGTAACTCGTTCAAACGAGATTAGATGTCGTACAAACGAGATAGTAACTCGTACAAACGAGATAGTAAATCGTTCAAACGAGATAGAACTCGTCAAAACGAGATAGTAACTCGTTCAAATGAGAAAGTATCTCGTTCAAAACGCAGATAAAACATAATTTTCCATGAACCCGTACGGGTCCGTATTAGCTTAAATTTTATTACTTTAAATCTGAATGATAACATTGTGAAGTCTGGAATATTTCGCTATAATTTTGCGCCTCTCTGCTAGCATTCATCATAATACAATGTAGAAAAATAAAGCCGACCGGTAGACTAGGTTAAAGATAAGTTGGTCTCAGAAAGAATGTGCAGGGAAAAAGACAATGCGAATGCGTTTTTTTTTTAGAAAAATGCTAATTGCGAAATTGCGATTTTTATTTTCATTCCTTTTATGATTTTTTTTCGTTTAATTCAAATGAGGGTAAAAACCTAAAAAATATATGCGGTCAAAGACCAATTTAAACAACATGCGCGGTGTTCACGGAGACAAACTTGGCCCTATCTTCCGTTTAGAGAGGTAGAAAGGTTGAAATGAGGAGGTGTTGTTAAAAAATCGTATGTAGACATTTATTCCCGGAATAATCGCTTGTAGTTTAATCGCTTTTACAGCCTCACCGGTTCAACCCGCCTTCAGCACGAACGTTCTCCACAAACATCGGACGATCATTCATCAAGCTCATCGACAAACATCTTTCCATGGCCGGATCCAAAATCAGCAAGAGGTTCAACCGGAACAAAGTAAGATCCGCTAAAGATGCTATGCCAACGTCGCCAGCATCATCAAAAACCAAAAAGAAGATCACCGTATAAAGGACATCACTTACACAAAGCGGATGCAACCCGACAACAAGGACCTGTGCCCATTGCAAGGAGGAAACTCTGAAGCCTAAACATCATCTACAGCGCCGAAATCAGAGTAGCGAACGGGGACCTAACCAAACTTAGAATAGAATGGACAATGCTTTGTTTCTGTGCAGTGTTGGGTATCTATATATTTGCAGATGTTTCATGGTTTCTTCTTTCCTGTATGCCACGTACTCCCGTCAAAGGCAACACCGCCGTGCGCATTTCATGAACAGTGGGGCTCAGACTCTACACTCCACACAGAATCGTTCGGTGCGAACTCCCCACAACCATAGATGGTCCTATTTCGTGTGCGAACGCACGACTCCACTACCCCCTGGATTCTCCGTCGGCAATTTCCCCACCCCGGGTTCCCCCAGCAAGCAAGAAACGATTATGAACAGTATAGAAATTGATTCATGAGTACAAGAGTATACTCTACAGCCTCGACTTTTTTTTCACGAGTATACCAGTTGCCAAGACTAGTTCTTCCCAATGCACCTCGAAAGAGGTAGTTCCGCATAGTCAGAGCGGAAACTGATTAGTGCGGAACAGATTCTGCAATTCGCGTGCACGAAGAACCCTGATGTAAGGTATCAGCTAAAGCTCCAACGCGCCCTGTGGTCGAAAGACGAAGTTACTTTGACATGACATGGACTTATTATAAATTGGAAAATGAGGTGATAATTGTTCTAATGGAAGCAAAAGAACTATGAGAACATAGGGAAATAGTAAACGATGTAAGGGTTAGGGGCTAAGTGCACCAAGAAGCACCATGCCATTTTCCGTTTGAACAAAGCCACCCAGAGGTCGAACGTTTGATAATTCAAGACATTGACCAAACGGGTAATGATTAATGCGTACAGCACTGCAAGTCGCCTCCCTTTAAGTCCTCAGCCTTCACCGGAAATTAATCATCCCCGTCCTGCCAGGTAGGACGTGGGATCAACTTCCGTTCCCGCCGCGACCTTTTTCTCTCTTCTTTTTCTCACAGTGTTACGTTCCATGAGTCCGTATGTCCACTTCTTCTCGGTACTTCCCATGCCCCCAACTGCTCTTTATATCGAGAGTAGGTGCTCCACTTTACACCCACATCGATCTTTTTCTAATTTTCGGCGGTCACAATTTCGCGATTCCCTTACTAGAATCTAACGAGACTATTTCGGTTTGTATCATGGATTCAGCTTTTCCCTGATTCATGTGGCGGTATTTGTAATCCCTGTTCACCACGCATTTCGATCTGTTGATTGCGCGTCCCACGCTCGGTGGTCCTCCGTGCCAAATCAACTTTGTGACGTGAATGGACCGATACGAGACACTTTAGGAATACATGGAAGCTTGTATCTCCCTTCGGCCCGCATTCTTTCGCACTGGTCTCCACCTCTCCCAGGGCGGTTACATAGACGCCCTCCATTCCTCTTTCCGACGAGTCCTTAGTTTCCCCTTTATACTATATCAACATCCCCTCTTTCCGTCGCCTAATGTCAGCCTCGCTGTAAAATCACCAGGTCCCGCCGCCGCTTAGTATTCCCTCCCGGGTAGAATCTTCTTCCTACCCTTCCCGCACGTATCTCCCGTTCCCGGTAGGAAACCACGTCTATCCTTGTCTCTTTCTTCACCATACGACCTTAGTCTGATAAGTCTTCTATCCCTAGAAAGGCCTGCACTTGTAAGGTCCTCTCTGCATCTGTCGCCAAAAAACTAGGCACGCCGCATTGTGAGTCAACAAAGAAGAAAGTAAGGCTCTGCAGTTGATATCGTCGTCCTAGCCTTATGATTACGATGTTGTGCGCGAATGAGACCCCACCTATCAATTCAACGTCCCCGCCCCCCTAAGTCTTTGGTCCCCACATACAATCGTCAGTGGCACAAGCACACTGTACTTATAATACAGTAGCAACTCAAAGTCCGGCTTCCCATCTCCCCGTGGGGATTCATGACTCACACCGCCATGGCAGTGTGTTAACCTAGAGTATCCCTATTGGTTCGTGGTTGGAGAGAAGATATTACTTGTTAGTTAAACTTTGCCTGAAACTACGGGCAGGAAACACTGGTACCTGTAATAAGCCGGATGCCTGCTCGATATAGAAAAATTTGCCAGAGTAGTCGTAAGTGATATAAATTACATGGTGCTGAGTAAAGATCTCCGTGGTTCTCGTGGAAAGGGAATACGAGGCGAGAAGATGGTTGATCAAGCGTGGCAAAGTGGCGAGAGAAGGGGAAAAGCGTGTTACTGGGAGGGCCGGCGGGGGGGAGGAGGCCAAAAAGCAGCCAATCGAGAAGAGAGCAGCACTGTGGTGACATGAAGTCCCATTCATAATGTTCTGATCTTAGGTAAATGCGTCCAAATCTAATCGGATAAACCGCTTTCTCATTATCCCCTCTATACGGTTTCATCCATCAGCAAAAAACTGATATAATAAAAGGTTTGGTTAAGAACACGTGCGAACCAAGGAGTTCGCTCCCAGGGTGCTGTGCAAGTCTATGCTTTTATCATCCCATGGTAATTTTCCGCATGACTGATGGTAGAAACAATCAATTTGTTGTCTGCGGGAAGGCTTTTTTTCCCCTTAATGAACACTAGTGTGGACGCAATCATATTGCTAGGCTAAGGGTTGTAAAATCATTGTTGAAGATTACATCTTTTGTAGAATGGATAACGAACTTAATGGTCGGATGTACGGACATTTTTCAAGTACAGTAGCTGCAATACAAATTTACATCACCTTATAGAAAATAGTTATCTTGGTTTGTCAAGCTTCTACGAAGAGATAGGTTGAACTCGTTGGTCCCCATGGCGTCATCCTCTGAATCTGACCCAGCAATCAATGGTGATGTTTGCAAATAGAGTGAGGCATTGTACTCCTACAAAAATACCCACTCCTTTTATAAAATTAACCATTTCGATTTTTCTGAATTGTTCTATAATAATAAAAATGACAGTATAGGACTGGGTCTTGGCTGGTTGCGCGCCGGAAGATTATTCTGAGAAATCTACTTCGATGTGCGAAATTTCACCAGGGAAAGAGGGAAATGACTAGCAATCATTGTAGGCGGTTTGAGACGTTCCGTCAGAAGATTAGTTATGGAAGGATACAAAGCTCGTCAGTTTTCCCTTTTCGTTTTTTTTTGTCTTCATTCTTTTTTATTCCCCGGGAAAAATCAAAAAGGACGACTGATGGTTTAGGGGTAACCCCGGGGACAAACATTAATGATCAGGCTAAGCTAGCAGTTAATATGGCAAGATGTCACCGTATACCGTATGATCAATGTTAGAATTTTGTAATGCACCTACATTGGGAAACCAAACCAGCTCTGGCCTTATCAAGATAGTTCATCACTACTCTTACCCAAGAACTAGAGGATCACACTGCACCACGATCCTCTTAAGACTACAACACGTCCTCTTGGCATGACTAACCAGATCGAATCACTCCTCATATAGATCCCATATAAGACCGGAAACCAGAATGGTTTTCGCAAAAGACAGTCATACCACTAGTAACACCTCATATACTTCCTCAGAAGGATCATAGAAAAAAGTTGAAAAAAATTTCCAAGGAAGACAGAGAAAAGCTTCACATTTGCTGTGTGTAGACTTCTTTTCCAAGGCTTTGGCGTCTTCCTCATAGATCAGGTTTCACAGGGCTATGATGGCACCATCGCCTTAGGGCCGGTGAAAATAGAGAGGAGGGAGGGCGGAGGAGGAAAAGCAGGGACGTCGAGAGCAGTGAGGAAAGAAAGGATGGGAGGTGGGAGAGATGACCAAAGGCGAAGGTGTGCAGGGCATAGGGATGGTACACATGAGACGAAATACTCTTTTAGGTATCGGAGCTGCTAAATATTTGTGAACTGGACACTACACAAAGCTGCTATTAGTGCAAGCATGGATCTGATTAAGAAATAATGAAAGTAGCACCAGCTTTGGTGGACAAATGGAGGGGAACAAGAGGAGTTCATAACAACTATAATGAATCCTCCAAGGAGATCTTGCGCTATCTCTCGTGTTAATCGTGCGTTGTGCCCATTTATATCCTACACGCAAAAGCAGTGCCCGTGGGATGTAAAGATCTCCTGGTAATGAAAGCACAAAAAAAGGACGTCCTAAAAAATCAAAACCAAGATTCTAGGACCGTCACGAAAATAAGGTAATATCAATTATTTGTTTTTTTTTTTATTTTTTTTTGTTATTTTTTTTTCTTCCTTTTTTTGACTAGATGCAGGAGGGGGATCTGATATGTGGTGCACGAGATCTACTAAACATCACTTGATAATGCTGCAACAAAGGCGGCCTATATCTAAATGCCAAGAAGGACGACGGAATATATGAACGTCCATGATGATAATCATCAACCTATCTGACATACAGGACGGTACCCAACTCAAAGAGGTGGGACTTCAAGTACATGGGTCCTATGTTGCCGACAGAAGAAAGACTCCTGGTCACTGCAAGGACAAGCTTGAATGACCTGCCAATAAACTACACACTAGGCAATCTGCTATCTCTAATTCAACTAAGCTGAAGTTCTTTAGAGCATGTGTGACAGTATCCGTTATATGGCCATCTGCACCAGACTTGGACCATGAAGAAAGAGCTACAGGATAGACTGGGATGGCAACCCCACCCAAGCTTCTTATGCAGTCAAAAACATATCCTGGCTGAGCACATGACCAAAGCACGGATGTATGGGGATGTCCCTCCAAACCTCATTTTCTGTTGCCTAACGCCGAGCTCGATTTGCCGGTCACTGGCATCGTGCGATGGAATCAGTAGTCTCAGGACATCACATGTTGGGAGACAACAGGGGTCGCGCCCCTTTGACTACATGATCGTGATCTCTGACATCCCCAACTTAATGACGGACAGGGTATTTGAGCTACATGGTTGTAATGGAATCATCGGCTGCGGGCCGCTAGATGATAGATAATTATGTGCAAGAATTTTGAAACATACGATGGTCAACAATTTTCTGGCTGATTTGTCACCCTTCTTGTGAATGCTCCAGAGCATTTACTTTTTCCAGTGTTGAGGGAGCTGGAAGAGGAACGGTTTCCCAGAGGAAACTGAATCTTATTATAGGACAGGCGTTCAGTTCCTACTCAATGGGCGATTGGTCCGGGCCCGGTTGCTCTGTTTGGTGAAAAGACCTTGTGAGGTAGGTGTAAAGATCCGGCTGGCTTGATCCCTATTTGTTTGTATCTGGGGATGTAATGTGGCTTCACTTTGGGAGAGTCCACTTCTTGAACAACACTATAAAAAACTGTAGACTTTTGCTTTTCAGTGTTCCTTTATGTAGTGAGAGATATGCTCCCCCTTTAAGATTCATTGACTCCAGTGTCCCCATTCAAAGATTTTGATGTGTGAACGGAATGACCTTGGTATTATCTTTCAGGGACATTATCAGCTGCTTGAAACAAAGATCACCTGACTTGCGCCACAAAGGGAGTTGGAAGTACTCTAAGTCCACGGGGATGACGACCAAACACTAACTTATTTACAAGAGGAAAACACGTACTGTAGTATCAACGGTGCAACTGGCAAGATGGAATGAACCAGAGTAAACATAGCGTCCCCCAACAGGGATGGGCAATAACACAAACTGGCCGTAACCCACCTTTGTCCCTCAAAAGGTGCGGAGAAAAGGCATATAATAATTATAAGAGTCTTAGGCTCATTAATACAAAAAAAACACTAGAGTCATTGCGCAAAGTCACACAATGATAGAGTCACTGCTCAAAGTACAAAATGATGGCATAAAGACGTAGTCCAGTTCAAAGGACCAAAGGTATCAAAAAACTTAAGGCTATTCAACAGGGGTAGGACTACACCTCAGCATTTGGGGATTATTCTGCCCCTTAATAAATTAAAATAAACTGATGGGGAACACAACTAATCCAAGCAAAATCTTCAAGGTGTTAGGAAGTTACGCTGACGTCCAGATATGTCTCTAGGTTTCCACTATTCATAGGGCTGCAGACGGGATCAAGATTACTAGCTCTAACTGTTTGACGTGAGCTCCAGCTGCTGGCTTTCTCTGGTTCTTGGGAGTACTAGTAACTGGTGGAGATATTCTGAAGAACTGGCTGGTAAAGATAGTTCAGATGGAATATGCGGTGGAGTCGGGGGCTTTGGCATGGGCTCAACATAGATGTGCTCACTGTCTGTGTCAAACTGATGCTGGGATGATCCCAACTGATGAGTTGGGTTGGTGCTCAAATGACTTGGGACCTTATTGCATTCTGACTTTTTGATACGAACGAAATATTTCTCAACTGAGATCCCCACAAACAAACGTGCGAACATTACACCACATGTCCTCGACAGAAGTGACCAAATATATGTTCCTGGCACGTGGACCGTGATTTGTCGCGGTCTAAATACAGGTACACTAGGTCCCGACTCCCACTTTAGTGGTGGGGGCAACTGATCCTAAGGTGCCTTTGACTTTTCATCCACTATGGGGTGGTTTGCTGATTGCATCTGATGTTGGGACTGGATTATCTGGTGGTCAGAGAAAGGTATTGCTGGTTTGTGAACTTATCCCGTTGAGACCACATCTCACATGACGAGACCGCGTGACCTAATACGAGATTTATACATGCTGTGGCGAGTGAGAGCGTGAGAGGGGATACTGGCCGCCCAGTGGGTCCATGGCGTAAACAGTTATCCTCTAATATTCGGCGAACTGCCTTCTCTGCTATGTGGATTCTTGTTTACAATTCTTTGACGCCCATTCCAAACCTCAATGCTTAATGCGATTTGTCCTGGGAGCTCATCATCGACAAGGCGTGAGAAACCAGGTGCGGGATCAATACGAATGACAGCCGGTGCCCCATCCGTGGACGCAATTCTATGCAGAGGCGGATCAAGTCATCACGAAGCGTTGCATGCTGTTCGTTATCCACCAGGCACGACGTGGTGAATGACTTTGTTTTCCCGCCAGATAAGGATCAACTGGCGGTTACGCTTTAATGACAACACTGCTGAAATGAGACGGCCAACAGCTCTGAGGATCCCCTTGGACTGCTTATCGAGTGTGTGGAGTGGTTGCGAAGGCTTCACAGTGATTACGCTGGATGTCACGCCCTGCTCAATAGACTTGTCCATGTCCAAGGCTTGAAAACTCGGGCGGTCATAGAACTTAGCTGGTGACGACTGGGATGGCCGAACTGAATGTGAAGGGCAGTAGGAGGCCAGATTTTCAGAAGTTGGGCGAGGAACAATAATACACTTCGCGTGTTTGGGGAAAGTAACTGGTCCGGCGCGACGACCAACAGGCCATCCTTGGCAATGGAAGCAACTTGTAGGTATCGTTTCACGTCCCTTTTGACATTAGTGGATATTCTTTGAATGGCCGTGTGCCCTTTACCAGTGCGCATGGGTTTCTACGTAAGATCAGAACAGTTCCATCCGAACTGAATGATGACCAGCCTCTCCTGCTGGTGACGGGAGCTTAGCATTGCCTGAGATGAGACGTCTTGAGCAGAAAATGCGTAGACGGTAACCCTCTTCAGTTTAACAAAGCTGCAAATCTGGCAGGATGGGTTCTGGGCAATCATGAGCATTGCGGCTGGCGAATCATATGAATGTTGGCTGATCCATAGACCTGACGAACTGTCACTTGATAACGACTAACTGTGGACAAAAATGTGGACACCCCGAGGACTGGCCGGAAAATTTCCTCCACGCAAAGCTTCTCAAAGGCTCACACATGGCTTCCATATCAGTAGTATAAAAGGCTGGTGTTGGATTTGAATATGAAAGGACTGAAGTGCTTGGTAAATGCAGAAATAGACAAGGCTTCAACTTCACATGGTAGCCAGATGGGTTGGCGTCCACGCAGCTTGGCACTGAAGAATCCAGCAAGGTGTGGTCTGCCATTGCGGGTTATAAAACAAAGTTGAACTCAATACTGTGCTTCTTGACAGAGCATCAGTACATCCAAAGTTGGTCATCTGGGCGTGGAAGTGTGATAGTACGTGTGGAGTTTAGAGGGCAGCTTGATCCGTCTTGAAGGCAGCATAGAGGTCATATCAGACCATGTCATTTTGGTCCGGGGATTTTGTCTTGTGTCTGGCGGCCTGCTACCACCAATATCTAATATTGGGCCAAAAGTCTAGCACAATCAGGACTTACGTCGAGCCAAACTTTGAATGCCCAATGAAACGGTCTCATTCCATTCCACCGACCTTTTTCGGGGTGCACAATTGTAAGCGTAGCCACCGGTGTGGACTGGCCTGAAGAGTGCCATTGGACCAGATCCAGCCAAAAAAACGAAAGGATGACAGTACTCTTGGAATGCAAAGTTTTGCGTGCAGTGACCTTTGACAGGAGAAAATGCAGAACTAATCGCCAATTATTGCAGCACCTCATCATGCGTGTCACCTCGCCGACAAATCATCACAAGCTTTTGCAACAACAACCCTTCAAGATCCATAATCCCCGAGAACACGGCAACATTGCTCTCAAGTGCCGTTTCCGAACCAGACATACCCTTGCGGATCTTTGGTACACGGACGCCACGAAATGGAGTAGCTACACCATTAATTTCATAGACTGGCGAGAGAGGGGATCTGGGTAGAAGCCCTGGTGAGATCAGTTGCTATAAGGTACTTCCACTTAGCAATCTTACTTACGTAGAATCCACATCAGGCAAGAAGTGAAGGCTGGGGTTTGTGTACCCTGCCTACATCAGCGAATGCAGTAGCTAAACGAAAACAAACCGCCACGTGTGCTTCTTTCTTGACCAAGAAGGAGGGGTTGAGGTACTCAACTCATACGACATCTTCTGGCCGTAGCAAAGACCCCAAGAAATTTTCAAGCCTCATCAAACTTCCTTGTTGTTGCAGTTCCTGGAGTTTATCTAGTGGGCATACTACTGGGAAGTCGGCCTGTGCGTTGTGGTGGCTGGAACTGGGCCCATATTTCACACGCTTGAAGGGACCGGCAGCGCCATTGTATCCAGGGAATGGTAGGGTCAAAAACTTCATCAAATTCTTCCTGGAGAGCACGAAATTTGGATTTTAACGTCTGGTGGGCTCATGTGGTGCTCTGGATCCAGAGAGACACTATCAGAGTGTACTTTTTGGGAGGAGAGGCTTGGTGTGGCAGTGCTTGTTCTCCTGGCATGGGAGTCAGTGTCTTTAGCATTGTTGAGGTAGTATAACTGCACGGATTTGCCCAAACGCTTTCCGTTCGCCCTCAGGACGAGTGGCTCGCTGCTGTTATTGGAGATGCGGACTTTGCCATCGACCCAACCCCGCAAACCCTGAATGAGACTTGGACAGGGCCTTAGCTGGTCTGATCGGAGGGTCTTGGCAACACTAGCATCAACACTTGGTTCTAAAGCAAAGTGTAGTCGCACTCTCTACATCTTAGGAATACCCACTTCAATGTATTCTCGCCAGGCCATACAGTAGTGCTTGGTGATGGAGCACGCAGAACATGAGCTCAACGTACGGTGTGGTGCTTTACAGAACATTCTGTTGATCCATACGTGTAGATAGTGCCATCACTCAACTTGATCTGCTGATTTTGCAACGAACTGCGACAATCGTCACTTCATACATGGGATTCCCCAATTACTGGAACAATCAAGTCTTTCTACCACAGACAAAAATGAATTTGTGGCCGTCGCGTGTGAAGGTGAGCGATGTTTTCTCGCCACCACATCAAGAGGGGGACTGAACCATCGGCCTGGCGGGCAGACTGGGTGCTCTAGCGATTTTCACGCCTTGGGATCGAACTGTAGATTCGCTGATGAGAATTTCCTGTGGCTCCCCTATCAATCGTGAGACGCACTGCATGATGGTCACAGAAGTTTCCAAATAAGGAGACATACCATCCCTGCACGTAGGGCAGCTGATGGCTCTGACACCTGGTAATCATCCATGTTCCTCGTCGATGAAGGGCACAAGTCATAATTTGTTGAGTCGTCATCTTCTTCATCAAGGATGTTTGGACACTTGACGAGGCTCTCGCGATATACTCGCGGTCTTGCTCTGGAAGGTGGAGGCATTCGCTAAGGAATGGTTGATAACAGCACGTCCCACTCTTGCACAAGGGACACGACTTTGTAGGTTGTGTAGGCTTGACTCTCGCTTCTGTGATGCTTTTTGCGGCACTCTTGCGGGGGAATTGTGGGCGTGGTGGTGACTGCGGTGCGATAGCTCGAGCATCTCAGAGGTGTGAGCGCCTCTAGGTAGGGAGTCGAGGGCCCGGGATATTTCTGGTTTGAAGCAAGCGTGCGTGATCGAAGTTCAGTACCGTAGCGTTGCTTGACGAGGCGTGGAAGCCATGTCAGGACGAAAAAGTTCTCGAGTGAGGGAGTAAGCTCTTCGTCTCGGTACTGGCTGGAACCATGAATGAGTGATTCACCACCTGGCAGAGGAGATTATCTTCAACAAATGGCTCATGAATCGCGCTAAAGATCCTTCAGGAGGGCGTTCACATCAGCATTGATGCGTATTTGCAAAATCAGGAAATGGACCTCCGTTGACTGTATCCTAATGCAGCGAATTGATTGCCAAATGTCAATTGATGCAAGTGCCTGTTTTTCACAATGTATTGCGAGATTCACTGGGTCTCATAGTTTTGGCGATTTTTGGCTGCAGTAACTCAAGCATAGCAACTTTCTGTTGGGCATTAGGCACTTTGCCTCGGGGACCTGATCTCCATCATTTGTGAATCCACGCAGGGGGGATGCTTTGGTCTTTTTCTTCCCACTTGGCATCGTCAAACAAGGATGAACAAAGTCAGGATCAAGGGACAAAGTGTACTGAATGTATGCTTCCAGCTTTCAAATGAGTTCACAGTCTCATTTTTGGCTAAGGCCACTGTTTTGGGGCACGGTTTGTGGTTGCCATCCTCTATTGAATACAATTTCCACTCTTGCAAGAATGCTTAATCATGTAGTATAACACACACTACATACAGCGGCTGGTCGATCACCTGCGTTGTGAAATCCAAAAACAAAGTTACAGTGGGCTTTTGAAATCACTGGTATTCCCATAGATTTCTGCTTTACTTCAGCTGAGATGGTGGAATGAATCCCGAGCTGCCGCCACGCCACAAAGGGAGTTGTGGAAGTACTCTAAGTAACTGGATAACGACCAAACTAACTTATTTACAAGAGGAAACACGTTTACTGTCTTCAACGGATGAAACTGGCAATGAGAAGAACCAGTAGCTTCAAAATAGCCCGTCACACAACAGGGAGGGCAATAACACAAACTGGCGCTGTTGAGGTAAACTTTTTTAGTCCTCGAAAGAATCCCAGTCGCTAGATTTAATGTTAGCGGTGTGTAGGAATCTTCTCTTTCCATATCATCATACGGGACTCTATTAAACAGGCCAGGGGGTAGGTTGTATCTGGACGTTCTGAGGGGCAAAAGCCCAGTCCGGGGAAGTCTTCCCTATATGGGAGGGTAAATATGGTCTGTTCAAACCACAGCTGATTTTGCATGATTTCATCAACATTTCGATTTTACCTCATTTTTTGTCAAGAGGGCCACTATGGCCCCCCCTTGCTTTCTATTGGGGAAAAACGTCACTGTGTGCATACTGTCGGTAGAAGATAATTTGATACTGCATCGGGCCGGGTTTGATGGTGATCAATGGGTGATGATGTCGGTATCGAACGTTTGACCATTGAGTTCTCTCTACAGGAGGGTAGGCTATTAGGACACCTTTGTCGTATCATCCCAGTGAGAGAGAGAGAAATTTCTTTTTGACATTGGGGGGATGGGGTTGATGAACGGACACATATTGACCGAGTTAGGGGCGATTGAAAATTTGTACCACTTTTCATTTTATGCACGGAGGTACGGTGTTAGTGGTCTTAAGGGACAATACACCTTTCTGGCACATCTTTTGTTTATGGTTTCTTTTTGTTTGAGGTTGATTGATTGATTCGGTATTCCAACATCAATACATAGAAAAGAGATATCAAATAATAAATATTATTAATTAAAATTATTTATTAAAACATTATATATACACAACAGCCCGGCAAATGAATAAATAAATACACATTATAATGAATAACTAAATTTAAAAATAACAGTTTAAAAAAATATATAAAAACCGAGCACAACAAGAGGTGGGGATAGTAAATTGAATACCAGGACGGCCCATTAAGCCGGCATAAGAGCTTATTCGAATGGGGTCCTGGAGGCGGGTAAGACGGAACAATCACAAAGAAGAAGATTAAATTGACGCAGAAAACAGTGAACAGAGTGGCGAAAAAAAACCGGTTTGGAAAAAAATTGCAAAAAAAGTAGGGGAAATAATGTATTTAATTAATAAATAAACTGGATGGCTTCCCCCTTCCTGGCCCCATTGGGAAGGTACTTCTTTATTGCACGTTTGAATGAGTTTTTGTTTTTCAATGATTTTATATGCGCAGGAAGAGCTTCAGTTACTTTGATTGATTGAGAAAAAAAGGTAGGGAACCAATACCCTTGACTGAAGGACGACGAATTGAATTGACTACCTCTGGTATTGTAATGATGGATATTGGGTGATCGGAAAGGTAAGGAGCATTGGCATGATGCATGATATGTAGGACGTGGTTTAGTCTGAGAAATTACACGATCATGAACGCTTAAAAAGCCAATGCTGAAAAGCTCTTCTTGCCCAACGTGAGCCATGGGGCCAGATTTTTTATGTACCTAACAATTTTTTTTTTTGTTTTGAGAAAGTTGAAGTTTATGATTCAGGTGCTATTGATACCACTTATACCAGGAGGAACGCAGAGTAGTCAAAAAGACATTGGAGAAGTGCAACACAGAGTTTTCGGCTCTGCAAAATTAAGGGACACGGCTGTTCTGTAAGAAATCTAAGCCTGGAATTACCTTTGTGAATATATTTTTAGCAATACCATCACCCGAGACCAAATTGAATCGAAATTAATCACAGGCACTACAGGTTGTAGATGCAAGCTATGCCATTAGAAAAACTTTAAAAATCGGTAACCCTCCTAAGTTTTC
>JAMKCH010004811.1:0-79306 GCA_023653785.1 Ophioderma brevispina | reverse complement strand
ACCTCACACAGTCACACTCGTAGTAATCACCCTACTCCCTCCTTTCCACTTCGACCGACTCAAGGATCTTCCAACCTCAACTCAACCCTCCTATTCTCCTACTCCACTTGCTTCTTGGTCGTCCCCTCCCCAAACCACCCGCCTCGAACTCAAAAGCCCTTCAAACATGCCCGTCATCCTTCTTCAGAACGTGCCCATACCAACATCACTATTTTCCCTTTGCCACACCGGTCCATGCACCGCTTCTTCCAAACCCAACATCTACATCAAGTCCTTAGTCTTTATCCTATCCATCATGGTCATCGTGGTTCTTCTGTCCTTCTCAAAATCTATCTCATTTCGCTCAGACACCATGTCTCAATTTATACGCATAGCCTAATCTCGCACAAAACTCTTATACACATTCCTTTCATCTTCAAAGGAAGCCTTTTCCCATGTAACACCTCTCACATTCCCTCTAAACTTCACCCACCATACCTCACTCTAGCTATGACAGCCGCCTCGCATCCCACGACCCACCACCAACATGCTCCCAAGTATGTGAACTCCTCAGATTCCACCTCATCACACAACTTCCCCCCTATTCTAAATCCCTCTAGATCTCTTTATCGCATCTTCTACACACGAAATCTCTGGCCAAAACTCGGGGTCACTCTCTTCAACCGTGTGATCTCCATGGCTCCATTTCCCACATTTCTAACACCACACTGAGTTTGCTTTACCCTCTTCCCACCACACGCCACTGGGTCTCCTGACTCCCTATAACACCTCCCCATCCACCCTGCTCACCAAACCTTTTGTCTTCCCAAGGCCAAGGTTACCCTTCAGGATCCTTACTCTTAAATACCTTCTCCATTTCCAAAACTTCTCTTCAATCCCTGACATTTGTCTCACCACATTTTAAAACCAAGTCATCAGCATACACATCTCGATCATACAAACCACCTTTGCACTCTCCGTGCTCAAATTCAAATACAATTGCAAAATTATATCAACGGCGACACAGTACAGAAACCATTGATTGCACAACCCATGCACATTAACCTCAAACTCCCGGACCAAATCAGACCCCAGTTAACTCTGTCTTTGCCTCTTCATACAAACTCATCTCCACTCTAACCATGCTTCTGGTATAACTCCTAATCGTCCTCATCGCACACTCCATCCATTCCCAGGTACTCTATCAATGCATTCTCCAGTCCACAAAACACATTACCGTTTCGCCAGTGGCCGTCCGAAGGCAGTCGATCCAGAAGGGGAAAATTTTCAAGTCCTCCCGCCAAGAGAGGACAAATTGTAAATTCATCCCGGTTGATTTGCTCCAATAAGCGTCTGAATATGACAAATGCGCGCCGTATGTGAGCGAAAAAATTGCCGGAATTTACATTTAATTTTGCCAAGTTGGGGCTAAAATTGTTTTGAAATTCCCTGAAAAAAGAGGGATAAACTGCACATTTTGGCCAATATCGTCCGCTTTTTCGCGCCAGAGTGGGAAAGTCATCTAAAAGATTGAAATTTCACTCTTTGTGAGTGCAAATTCACTCTTTACAGTTTGAATTACTTGTTAGGAGGACAAAAAGAGTGATTTTCACTCTTGTTAGATTTGGAATGTCATCTTTTCGATTGACTATGTTACAGGCTCTAGAATAGCAATGATTTTTATTTCACTTTGAGCAAGATTAAGTCATAAATTAGCACATAAAAATATTGTAAATTAATCTAAATAATATTATATATAAGATAAAAAATTACCTGGTTTGTGTGCATAACTGGTGTGATGTAGCAATTAGAATCAATGAAACCGCGGAGAATAAGAAGAAGGTTCTGGGGTTTACTTTGAGACTGGCCAGATCAGACTAGCCTAAGCTCAAGGTGATCTGTTGTCTGGCCATAGGTGGCGCACTACTGTATAATTACACAGTCAGTGAAGAGAGTAGCTGCATCAGTGAGTAGATGCTATGAGATCCCAAATCTATACAGTATATGTGGAATGGTAGAGGCATTTCCAGACTTAGGATGTAATGGACTATATTTAGTAAATGAATCATATAGAGGGACTAGATCCTTATAGAATGTTTGAGAGGATATCTAAAGCCCTGGTGAGAGAAAGATGAAGCAGAGTGTCATAACCATCATGCTCCAAGTTATTAGCAGAATTACTCCAAGTTATGAGCAGAGTTTCAGTTGACAGTGACAGTCATCATAGTCAATGGGAAAGAGTCTCCATATAGTGGACATGTATAGTTGTCACAGCCAACAGTTTTCGTCGATTGTGTAGCGTGTTCGGTTGTATTTCGTGGCCTCTGAGTTATCAAAGGATAAACAAAGCTACAGCACTTTTGGACTTTATATTTAGTCGCCCTCCAAGCTTCGGGAGTCATTAGGAGTTGGTTTCTCAGTAGGACAAGTCGCCGTGGAAACGTCCCACTATAGGAAATTGAAGTATTGCGCTGGAATATTCGCCAGGACTCTTGCAAGTTCGGCATCTTTAGAGTATCTTGCTGCAGCCCGCGTTCGCGGCAACACCAGGTAGTAAGTTAGTAGTTCATAATAAACAACTTATATAGATAAATCTTTGATTATTGATACCTAACCGATGTTTGAATGAGATTGATTTAGATCACACAATGAAATAAATAATTTGTTTGAAAAATTTGTCATAAAGTTCACAGTGTATTGTCTAGGTATTCAGGGTTTGAATCCGTAGTTTTGAGGTGGTTTGGGCCTTGGGCAAGGTGACCGTAACAAAATTGGGGTCTCGAGTCCGGATACACCCTCCATTTTTTGTAAAAAAAAAGTTAAAATTTTGAACAAATTTTGAGGTGTTAACTTGATATCGGTGCTATATGTTATTGGTGACAGACGTGTTTATCACGATGGCGTTTACGCAGAGGAGTTTATTAAAGATGTTACGTGGGAGAAGTTGGATGTGCTCAAAAAAAAAAGCCCGGAAGTTATGGAATTGGCAAAGTATTATGGATGGAGTTAAGCATTATATGAGAAAGCAGTTAATTAAAAACCGGTTGATAACACATCTTGTTGAGGAAGATTTACTAGACGAGGGATGTTTGGAAAAACATAGTGGAAATTCCCTAGATGAGTCAGATATGCTTTGAAATGAAAAACAGTGGAGATGCAAAGCAATTAGAAATGGCTAAATTACAAATGCAAGAGAAAGAAAAAGAAAGGCAAGATAGGTTAGCAATGGAAGAGAAAAGAAAGGCAAGATAGGTTAGCAAGAAGAAAAGGAAAGGCAAGACAAGTACAATTGGAGAAGGAAAAACTTGAATTAGAAAAGGCACTGAAACAGCAGGAAAACTAGATGCCAAATTACAAATGGAACAAAAAAGAACAATACACAGATTACAAAGGAGGAAAGACTGAAGTTGGCAGAAATTGAAGCCAAAAACAAACTTAGAACAAGAAAAGTTAGACAAGGGCACAAATCAGGCTCCTCCTCACACTCAGGTTTTGATGCCATGTAAATATCAAAATTGGTTCCGACATAGGGAGACAGAAGTGACAAGTATTTTTTGGGGCCCCCCCCCCCCCCCCCCCCCCCCCCCCCCCCCCCCCCCCCTCTTCGAGAAGATGCCGAAGGTATGAAGGGGACTAAAGAGCAATGGGACAGAATGCTTCAGACTGTGTTATTGGGAAAGCTAGAGAGATTATCATCACTATCAATTGATCAGTCAGGGATTTGAAGTAGTAAAGCAGTCTATTCTGAAGGGCCTATGAATTAGTGCCTGAGGGCGTATAGGCAAAATTTCGGAGTGCGAAAAACGTGCCGATCAATACTTCATGTTGAGTTTACAAGAGTTCAGGAACAAATGGTGGATAGGTGGATTCTACTTCCAAGGGAAGTGAAACAAGACTTCAATCAACTTAGCAGTGGTGTTAATTGAGCAATTCAAACAGTCCATTCACGCTGAAATAAAACTTTTAGCTGAAAGCGATTCAAGATTTGAAAAATGCGCAACAATAGCAGATGATTACGCCCTCACACATAAGTTGAGTTTCAACACTAGTATGGGTGGGCCTAATAAGTCAGTAAGAATACAAGAGTTTTAATTTAAGTAGGCCTTACCAAAGAGATCATTCAAAAGCATGGTACTACTAAAGCAGGAAAACGTTCCGTCGGGTCCTAGTCAGGGGAATAAGGGTACTTCTAGTACCAACCCAAGTCAGGGAATGGTTTTAAGTCAAGATAAACGGCACATATTGCAAGGATTCGGGTCATGTTATGGCAGCTGTTGGAAGTTGAGGGGGAAAAGCAGATGGCCATGAAGCAGAAGTCTGCCCACAGGTTGTGCTGTGTACATTAGGGACCACAAGTTAGTTCCCAGGCTATTAACAGAAAAGATGTTGAGTCTGAGAAAGTTCGGGAAGACTTGAACCATTTGTTTTGGAGGGTTCAGTGTCGCTGGATGGTGACAAAGTTGATCCAAAACCTATACAGATCATGCATGACACATGTGTGTGCCCAGTCAGTAAATTTTGGAGGGGTCATTGCCCTTTAGTGAAGTTTATGCAACAGGTGAGAATGCTTGAATCCAAGATAGGCATGGTGTTATAGTGTCCCTCTTCAAAAGGTGAATTTGAAGTCTGAGTTGGTCTTCAGGTACAGTCATAGTTGGTGCAAGGCCTGACAACTTCCAGTCAAGGTGTTTCAATGTATTCAGGGAATGAGTTGGCAAGGCGGGAAAGTACATCGCGAACCAATTGTTACCCACCATCCCTGCACAGAAATAGATAGGATGATAAGAATAGTATAGTTTATCCAGCCTGTGCATTTACTAGGAGTATGGCATAGGAAAGCCATGCTGAAGCAAATAGTGATAGGAAGGGAAGGACCTTGTCCAAAATTTAGATTTAGAGGGGACACGTTCATGACAAAATTAGATGAACAGGTCAATTCCATCTTCAGGGGGGATAGGTTCTCCAAAACAAGAGTCGGCCCTGCAGCAGGTGCATAGTAGGATAGCGATGATGATCCCTTAAGTCGAACAAGTTAGTTCTTGAAAAGGAGTATGATCCTGCACTCAAGAATCTTGGTTCAAAGGGAGTTTACCCTGAAGGAGTCTGAGGACGTTCATGTGTGTTTTTATAAACCACAATGGTGTGTGATGAGGAAATGGAGGCAAACCTGATGTTCCGGCAAATGATGAGTGCGAAAGTTGTTCATCAGGTAGTGGTCCCAAAGGTTTATCACAAGGAAGTCATCAGCAGGCCCATGATAGTCCCATGGCAGGACAATTAGGAGTCAAAAGGACACATGATAGGATTTTGCCACCACTTTTTGGGGCCTACACTTCGTAAGGATGTTTCTGAATACTGTAGGTTTGCCTACTTGCAAAGTTGTGGGCAGCCTAATAGAAAATACCGCCCGCTCCTCTGAAACCGATACCGGCAATCGGAGAGCCATTTAGTAGCGTCTTAATAGATTGACTGTGTAAGGACCTTCTCCCTAGGACTTAAGTCACGCCGAGTAAGCAGACCTACTTACTTCATGTGTGCCTTACCAGGTTTACTGAGGCCATACCCTTTAAGGAATATAAGCTAAAACTGTAGTGAAGGCTTTGACCAAATTTTCACCTCTTGCCGTATGCATCACTACCTAATGTCAATTCAGTCAGATCAGTGGGGGTCAAACTGCTTGACATCCGGCGCACTATTTCAACAAGTGGCACCCTTGTATGACAGTTAGGGATAGAACAGTAATTCTGTCCAATGCTTACCATGCCGAGTCCCAAGGAGCCGTCCGCAAAGATTCCACCAAACTCTAACGAATATGATTACTGTTCACGACTTAACTGTTTGGAATTTGAGAAGGGACGGGGTATGAGGAGTCACTTAGTTATTCGTTTGCTGCAAGGGAAGCAGTTAAGAAAACCCTAGGTTTCAGTCCCTTTCGAGTTGATTGTTAGTTTTTGGGCGTACAGTTCGCTGTCCCTTGAAACTCCTAAGGAGAAATGGCTGAATAATGAATGATGAAACTGACCCCAACCTTCTAGGACTATGTTTATATAAATCAAGTATAGGCTCAATAGTGCATGAAATTGCCAGGGAGATTTGAAGCAAGCCCAGACAGAAATGAAGAAGTGGCTATGGACCAGATGCCAAGAGTAGGGTCTTTAGCCCAGGAGACCAAGTGTTAGTATTGTTTCCAATCACTAGGACATCCACATCCAGGCCAGTTACCATGGTCCCTATACAGTAGAGTCACAAGTATATGAAGTTGACTACATAGTCAAAACGCTAGATAGGCGTAAGGGTAGGCAATTATGCCATGTAAATATGTTGAAGGGTATGTGGTGAGTAGAAATGATGATGGCATTGAAAAACAAGCTTGTGTGCTCTGCTAAGAAATGCCGAGGAAGTAAACATGATGACAATCATGAGAATATGAAGCTTGTAATAATGCAAACATGATGACAAGCCCCCCAGCATGACTATCAAACAAGTTGCAAAATTCAGATGGCTCAATGATTGGATACAAAAACTAGGCTCTAATCTTCAGAAAATCAACAGTGTGAATCAAGCAGTTGATTCACATGAAGTTTGAAGAAAGTTTTCCTGATGTCAACTAGTAGAACCACTGCCTGCTACAATGATGTTGATGTGGGGATTGTGCACCACTCAAACAGCACCCTTACACTCGAGATGATAAACACTATAAAAAAAAACATCTCAACAAAGCAGATAGAGCTACATGTTGGGAAAATCAAATAATGGAAGCAAGCAAAAGTGAATGGTGTTCCCCATGTATTTTGGTTCAAAAACCTGATGACTTACCTTAGGTATGTGACAGATTTCAGAAGGGTAAATAAATGTTCAAAGACTGATTCATTACCAATACCTCGTATGGATGATTTCATTGACAAACATTGAGACAATTCAAAGTACTGTCGCAAGTTTATGCATCTTTTAAAGCAGGGATGGCCAGGTTCCCCTTATGCACGTGCGAAAGAAATTTCGGCATTTGCAGTCGGATGCTTTTCAGTATCGTGTTATGCCATTTGGTATGAAAAACGCACCAGAAACATTCCAAATGTTGAGCATAGGGTAAATCATATAGTTGCCGACATAGAGGCTGTGACGCCTATTGTTGATGCTTTGATTAGTAGTACAAGTCATCTCTGGGAACAACACTTGTGGACAGCTCCATCACTGGTCAGAAGTTGTCATGAGAACAAATTGACTAGTTCCAATCTGCCCCGTCAAGAGGGAGTTTTCTGCCATGCCAAGTGTCACTTATTTAGAGCCTATGCTAGTAGGTTCAAGGCAAGATCAAGCCTGTCAAGGTAAAAGTTGAAGCAATTGAGAAGTTCCCAACAACTAGTACAGGATACAGAACTTCCGAGATTTTAGTATGGCTGGATATCTACAGGAAGTTTTGTCCCAACTTTTTCAGATATTGCCCAGTCCTTTGACAAATTTGCTAGCCAAAAAACGTCAAATTTGTTTGGTCGCAGGATGTGAAATTAGTTCCCAGAAAATCAAAGCCATACTCATTAGTGAACCAGTCTGCATTGCACAAGACTTTCAGAAACCAATTCAAGTTGGCCATCGATAATGCCAGTGCACATGCGGTAGTGCGTGGAGTTCTTATGACAGAAGGAGAAGACGAGAATAGACCACCATATTTCGTATTTCTCTAAGAAGTTTAATTACAAGCACCAAAGAAATTACTCCACTATGAGAGGAAGTGTACTTGACTCTGATTTTGGGCATAGGCGCATTTTGATGTGTATTGGCACACAGTGCCACCAGAGGGCTTGTTTTCAAAATCACCAACTCCTCACTTCATCCACAGATTGCAAAAACAAGAATCATAGGATGGTGAGGTGGAGTTTGAGACCTTTGCAAGAGATACAACTAGGACATCAGACACATTCAAAAGGCCCAAAGAATAAGGTGATGGCTGATTGCCTATACAGACTCGTGTAGTGTCAGAAACAGTAAAGCTTTTAAACATGCATGTTACATTGTGATAAACTATGTATATGAAAAAAAAAGATATAAGAGCCTTAAATGGTTACGAAGTTAGTCTTTACTTAAGGCGGAGGGTGTTACAGGCTCCTAGATTAGCAATGATTTGATTTCACTTTGCAGCCAAGATAAGTCATAAATTAAAAAAAAACACATAAAAATATGTTTGTACATTATCTAAATAATATAATATAAGATAGACCTACGGTTTGTGTGCTAACTGGTGTGCTATATGTTAGCAATTAGAATTAAAGAGAACCGCGGAGCATGTTCTGGAATTTACTGAGACTAGGAGATCAGATAGCCTAGCTCAAGGTGACATGTGTCTGGCCATAAGGTGGCGCGATGCTAGTATAATTACACAGCATGTGAGTAGCTGCTGCCCCCTATGAGATCCCAAATCTACTACCGTACATGTGGAATTGGCACTCCTAGAGGCATTTCCATACTATGATTGTAATGGACTTATATTTAGTACATGGCCATATAGAGAGCGACTAAATCCTCTTCTAGACATGGTTTGAGAGGATATATAAAGCCATGGTGAGAGGATGAGAGAAGATGAGTCAGAGAGTTACATACCATCATGCTCCAAGGTATTAGCAGAATTACTCAGTTATTAGCAGAGTTTCCAATCTGTTGACAGTGACAAGTCATAGAGATCAATGAGTACAGAGTTCCATATAGTGGACATTGTCATAGTTGTCACAGCTCCAACAGTTTTCGTCCGATTGTGTAGCCAGTGTTCGGTTTCCGTATTTCGTGGCCTCTTTGCGAGTGATCCAAGGATAAACAAGCTACAGCCCTTTGGACTTTATATTTAGCCGACCTCGGGCTTCGGGAGTCATTAGGAGTGGTTTTTTCCTAAAGGACAGTCGTCTGGAAACGTCCCACTATAGGAAATTGGAAGTTTTGCGATGGAATATTCGCCAGGACTTTCTTTGCAAGTGCGGCATCTTTAGAGTAATCTTCGAAGCCGCGTTGCGCGGCACACACCAGTAAGTTTAGTAGTTCATTAATTACCAACTTTATTATAGATAAATCTTTGATTATGAGACCTAACCGATGTTTGAATGAGATTGAATTTAGACACACAATTGAAAATAAATACTTTTGTTTTAAAAGTGTATTATTATTATCAAGTTCACAGTGTATTGTCTAGTTGTTCAGGAGTTGAATCCGTAGTTTTGAGGTGGTTTGGCCTTGGCGCAGGTGAACCGTAACAAACTCAAGAGTTTCACTCAAGGGAGGAGGAGGATTGACTTTTCCCAATCTTTTGAATTGAGGAGATAAGCAACTTACGCGTACATTAACAGCCTTTCCTGTATTCCTTTCTCTGAATGCTGTATTTTTTTTAATAAATGTAAAATAAACTCACCAAAATATATTATGTTTTTTTTTAGGTGTTGATAAATGTAATTGTTAGAGATACCGCCCCCCCCCTACTGCCTAGCCACCCCCATCCCTCAAATTAGTAATTTGTTGGTAGAATGCTGCCAGGAGTTTCCTGTAAAATTATCGGTTTTTAAAATATATGTTTACAGCACGTTATATAAAATACTCGTTTAGGGTACAAAATCAAACCCAAGTGTTGATGAGAAAGTGAAAATGCGGAAATGCTTGGGCCCTGGCTTAGGGTACATTTTGGCCTTTGGGATGTCACACATTCCACCATGTGTCCCCCTTCCCAGGTACGTATCCAGCCACTGTTTATTGGGTGGGAAAGGTCGCTAATTGGCGGACAGTAAGTAGTCCAAATACCCAACATGTTAGCGAAACTCGGAGCCCCTGCCAATATTCACTTTCCAAGCACATTTTCTCAGAAAAGCTAACGCTACAAACAATTTGAAATGTTCTAATGTGGTCAGCAGCAAATAGTAATGTATATGGAGTGGGGTTGAAAATTAAAAGTAAAATCTTAATTGATGGGTTTTGTTTTGATGAGCATATGCAAGGAGAGTGACGAAGGCATATGTCATGTAGTATTAGCCCCTGGAGAGTTAGTCTCAATTTCCCAAGTTGATATTTAAAAAATGTCTTAATCTATATTTTAAACAATTTCATGAACACAAATATATATGACTGGTTGTAAATTAAGCTGAACACAAAATAAGGTTTAAATTGAAATAGGGCATAGTGTAAGATAGTAGCGAATTGTTTAATGAATAAAATAGGTTTGGTATAGGAGTCCGGAAGGGGTATTTCCTCATATTTACACAAAGCGAGGAACTCTTGCAATGATATTTGGTTTTTCAAGACACATTTTCTATTCAAGTATATAGAACCCAGTGTAATTTTTTTCTTCCTCTTTCATCGTACTTTCAAACACAAGAGTGGGTCTCAAATATGGATATACTGATCTGATAGCCGTACACACAAAATAAGGTTGAAATAGGGGCTTATGGGGTAGGATAGTAGCGAAATTGTTTCTTGTGAATAAACTATGTTTGGTATAGGTATGCCGGAAGGGGTTTTTCCTCCTGATACGTAAGCGTGGAACTCTTGCAATGATATCAGGTTTTCAAGACACATTTTCTAATGCAAAGTTTAGAACCAGTGTAAAATGTGTCTTCTTTCACATCGTACACAGGGTCCTAAAAAATATGATGGCGAGAGAGATAGACTACGTGTAAAAATGGTGTCTTGGAGTCATATGTAAGACATGTCTGGGCAATAGACCTGCCTTCAACAACAATAGGAAATAAAAGAAATAGAACCAATAAAACGTCATCTAAGACACAAAGCGCGTATTCCAGCCAGGACATGTCTCAGATTGACGACAAAGGACACCTCTTACAAAACCGAAGTGTCTTGCATTAAAAAATTGACTGTAAATTAGTGTCTTGGAAAGAGACGTGACATTTGACATGTCTGCAATTGAGACATGACTGGTCTAATAGAAACATGTCTCCAAAATTGATGACACGTAAGTTATTTGCAAGACACTGTTTTTACAGGTATAGATGGGTAAAATGTCTGGCTGCTTCACTACATTCCGCAGGGTCCTTGTCTGTGCATTGGTGCTCCAAAAGTGGGAAGACTAAGAGATGTGTCCACTGTGATACAACCAAGTGACCTGATCTGTTCCAGATAGACCCACTTCTTCTGCAAGGGAAAACCTGAGATCGGCCGCCCGATACCAGTTCCTCAATGGTTTTTTTGACACAAAGCCATTCAGCCCATGAGCAGCTCCAGCTCAGGTGGGAAGATGAGCTCTAAGATGCTCACAGTTCAATACCAATAGATGTTACTTAATAATGGTTGATAGCCAAGTATAGTTGCAAGTATTTCTTCCAACAAGCTTGGGACTACCTTAAGGTGGATGGGTCCATGTAGAATCTTACTGAACAATTTCCCCAAGATTTCGTTGTAAACTGCTTTTATCGATATGAATAATATCAAAAATAAAAAAATGGGGTCACGGTATCGTTTTTGAGAAACAATGTATCCAAAAGACTGCTTCTTTAAGGTTTTTTAGCCATTAAAAATTGGTACCCACAAAGTCTATGGAAAATGCACTTTTTTGATACATGTTTTGAATTGTTAAAAAAAAAAGGTAGACGAGAGTTAAACTTTTTTTTTGAAAATTGATAAAGTGCGCATTATAAAATCTTTCGATTTATTAAAAAAAAGAAAAATTAGGGGTCACGTTCTACTTTTTCTGTTAGTTTAAAAAGAGAAACCCGTTTTTGTGCATTCCAAACAACATTGCGCCATTACGGTGTGAAAAGAGTCGTATATACTACGCACTGGAGGCGCGGTAACTGACGTGTACTAAAAGGCGCTCCAAAGTTAACGCAACATTATTAAACGTTGGCGATGGTTACAAGTCCTATCGCCATCAAGGCCAAGTATCATACAGGATTCTATTATATTTCATGTTGTAGCCTCAAAACAACACGGTCTGAGAATTTGAATTTTAAAGTGCATAGGCCTACTGTTACACAATTAATAAAACGCTTCTATTTTTAAAATCTTTTGAATTCTGTTTCCTTTCTGACGAAAGTTTGATTATTTCCTTCTTTTCTCTTTGTTTCTTTATTTGTTATTATTTTTTTTAAATTTTAGTAAAAACCTCGCATCTTATCATTCTGTAGTTAATTATGCCTTTAAAAAACAACGCATTATAAAAAAATTTGAACACCAATTCCCGTTTCATAGATTTTCATTTTGCTATGTTATGGTATCATGTTGATTCTAGTTCTTAGACTTCTCTTTTTTCCAAAATTGGTAAACGATTTTATTTCCATCGTGGAATACTTAGATGGATGCCGCAAATATCATTTACTGTGAGAGGGGTCATCATTTCCTTTCGAGGGGGGGGGGGGGGGGGGGGCTGGGGGTTGGGTGGGGTGCGAGACGGCCCTTCAGTGATCAGATACATCATCCCCCCATTATTCCCCATTGAATTAGAACTTTGCATGATGTCCCACAGGCAGTAGATGAGTTAACAGACGGCACAGGTGGACATGAACACATATATCCACCTAAAAATATTTCTGTTCATTGAGTGGTGGTACTATATCATGTGACATAAAATATTGGAGACTAGTTCCCCAAATTTCACAGGGGGAAAAAAGTTCCCATAAAAAGCTACTATTCCCCCATCACGGGGAATTAGTTCATTTTTATGGGAACTTTTTTCCCTGCCATTGGTATCTTGACTAGCCTTGACAAGGCTTGAGTTGCGGTGGCACCTGATCTCGACGAGACTTGGCAAGTTTTCAAATGACACAGAAATTTAATGTTATATAAAACAAATATGACTGCTCTATATTCGTGAAAGGTACAAAATACCTCCCCTCGGTGACTGAGACCGTGGGCCTACTAATTTTCCCTCGCAGTCGGTCTAGGAAAATAGTAGGCCCACGGTCTCCCAGTCACCCTCGGTCGTTTATTTTGCACAATTTCCCTCTGAGCAGTAAATATTTGTATACTATAGGCCGATGTAGTTGTACGGGGCGGTGTTGGAGAACAAGAATATTGTGAAACTTAAAATTTTGAGAAGTTACATATTGAAATATTAAGATATGGACCTCACTATGCATTGTTACAGGTGATGAACGGTACAGTGTAATGAAAATGTTTTGAAAGTATGCACAAAGACGCGTTTAGATTAGGGTGGGTCTGGGTCACGGTGGGAGCAAAAGCATAGCGCATGCGCGAAACGGGAATTTCCGAGAGATCCCGGAAGTGGCTGTTTTGAGACGTAAAACAAAGCAATGAAGCTCTCTGGCTTAGCCGAAAATATTACAAATATTAATGTTTGATGAAAGCAAAGATAGAAATGAGATGAAGGTGAAAATAGAAAACATAAATGTTATGCCGTGTGCAAATTTGTTACCAAGGCGAAATTATGTGAATAAAAAGAAAACTAAAATTTTTATACTATTGTGTAAAGTGAAAATGTGCCGAAAAAAAGTGCAAAATTTTCGCCTAAAATTTTCAACCGAAAAATCGCAAATGTCAAAGACCATTTTTAAAATTTGGCTTCAAAAAATATAGACTGCCAATGCTAATATTGTTCTTAAACGTAAAACCTCGTTGCAACAGCGCCTGCATTGTTTTAAAGAAGAGTTCTGGTATCAAAATTTGATGAGTTGGCCGTTTCCGCCAGACATTGTAAATGCTCACGCGACGGTGCTTATACGTGAGAGTGTGATAGGAACTGCTTGCCATTTACTAACGCGACCGAAGCCTCCGGCCTCCTTCTATTGCTATCTACTGCTGATGACGAAATTGGTGACTGATTCATGGATTTCGATGCCACTCTGGACAATCTCCAAAGTTGGACATGCAGCATGATATGTAGGCAAGGCAGTCATGACTAGCTTGGTATTCTAAAGCTAGCCGAGGTTGCTCGGGCTTTTTCAAGCTACGATAGCCCCTACTATCTCCTCTCCCTATTTGGTCTAATTCCATTGGTCTAATATTCAATTGTCTAATACCCATTTGGTCTAATAGCCATTTGGTCTATATCCATTTGGTTAATGTCAATCTGTCCAAATGGGTATTAGACCAAATAGATATTGAAACAGGTTGGACATTAGACCAATGGATATTAGACAATGGAAAATTAGACCAAATTGGATATTAGGACCAGATGAAATAGACCAAATGGAAGAGACCAAATGGATATTAGACCCAAATTGATATTATAGACCAATTGGGTATAGACCAAATGGATATTTATGACAAAATGAATATTAGACAAGAGAATATTAGACCAACAGTGGTGTTTGTGGTTATTAGACCAAATGGAGTAGACGAAAATGGTGCATTGGACTAGATGGGCATGTCAGACTAAATGGCTATTAGACATTTGGTTGTTTAGATAAATTGGGATGTTTAGACTAATGGTTATTAGACAAATTGGTATTAGGACAATATGGGTGTAGACCAATTGAAGGTTTAGACAAAGGGTATTAGACCAAATGGGATTCAGGACCAAATGGCAAGAAACCATTACAACATATCTTGAACATACGCAGGATTTATTTGGGGGGTGCAGAAGAACGCGCAAAGTGGACCTTTTTTGGTTTAAAAGTGGACCTAACCCCCTAAAAGGGGCCTTTTTTTTTACTTTTTGAACATCTGATCACCACAATGTGGACTTTCTGTCAAAATGGTCTTCAAAATTTGGACCTTATTCTGAAAAAAAAAATGAGCAAAAAGTGGAATTTTTGTGGAAGGGGGTCCTCACACCCCCACTGCATATTTCGAATCCGTGCATATTGGGGTCCCCATGTCAAATGCTACGTAATAAAGTGCATAAATAAAAATAAATTCGTCAGGGTCTTTGTGTCCAGTGGGTCACAAAACATCCCCACACCCACCATCAAGGGCTAATTATGTTAGAAGATGGCTGATGCTACTAAACTAGTAGGTTATTAGCATCAGTGCATACTAAGCTACTTATTTCGGATGAGCTGGTTTGGTAAAGGTTTATAGTAGCATCACTGCAATCAGTGCACCCCAGAAAATAGGCTCATATCCAGGGCTAATGTACTAGCCTTGGCTGATGAATGATGCTACTAGTTGCTTTATGTGCATTTTTCGATTCCAGACTCAGAGTGACGTCAAACAAATAAGGCAGTGGGATTTCTGTGTGCCTCTGCTTAATGTGTGGGGTTCGGCTAGTATTTCAGTCAAAGCTCAGGATTTAACGCTTTAGGCAATGGATATATCACTGACGTCGCTGACTGGGAAGATAATGCAATATAGCTAGTATGGTATATAGTAGCATTGGTACATACTAGCCTAACAGCACCCAAACACACATCTAGGGTTAAAACACTAGCCTAGCTAGGCTGGGTAAACAATTCAGTCCTAGGTTCGCTAGTATAGGTTCATTAAGAAAAAGAAAATTGCTAGTCATAGGGCCTAAATTAAAAAGGGGTTTGCTAGTCCTATAAATAAAAAAGGGTTGCTAGTCATAAATTTAAATTTAACCATAAACCCTCACCCCTTATGACTAGGGATTTTTTTTATATGACTGGGCAAACCATTTTTTATATGAGAGCAAACCCTTTTCGGATTCTTGACTACCTGGCAAACCGTGACTTGGGAAAGCACCTCCTGATGCATCAGTCTAGTAGCTATGGCTGTTAGCCTAGGTGCATTTGAATTACAAAACAGCAGCACACCCCATATTAAGCCATACAATCCTGGGCATACAACACACAGGTTCGAATTACCCAGGTGCACAGGTGACATGTCCTTTCTCTCGGTGCAAGTAACTTTTGTATCTTGCATGCATGTTCATGAAATTCAACATTTGTGAATTCTGTCGAATATTACTTTAGCTTTTTTCATAGCATGTTTAATTGGATGTTTGAAATACTAAAATTTGAGCTGACGTCAATTCAGGCCTAAACGTACCCCAAGTCTGAAACTTAATGTTAGTAGGCATGTTTACATCAGCGGTGCATGTAACTTTCACACTGTGCAATGTGCATGTAATTTTTTAAAGATTCTGTAAATCTTAAAAATTGTAATTCAAAGCTTACAACCCACCATGCACTTTTTACAAGTTTTTAATGATACGCCCAATACTCTATTAAGGTGGACATATCTATCTGTACATACAACGTGCACAACCCATCCCAACCACCCACACCACCCGCGACCACGGGGAAAAAATTGCAGTTTTCTAACGTGAATAAAGAATAACCTTCTCCCTCCCACAAGCTAGTAGCATCAGCCCAGCTAGTACATCAGCCATCGATGTTAAATGGCATTTCATGATTCCAGCCACTTCTGTTATTATTCATGTTTATTAGGGGGCCATCTTGAGAAAAGCATATTTTAGTTGATGTATTCTTGCGGTGTTGTTTCTATGAACACATTCATGGTTTCGTGGTACCATTGGCCACTGTTGCTTGTAATTACCTGTTCGTTTACAACAGAAAACTGCAAAATTGGCAAATTAATTCTACCCAGATGCGAAATGAATTTATGATATAAAATTTCATCTTTTTAAAAATAAAAGATGTGGTGGGACACAATGTTGGGGATCACTGCCCCTTTACATTTTTCACAAATAGTGTTTTTGGTAATATGCACTATTTACTATTTTTTACACAGTGGATATGTCTACCTGGTAGAGGCTAATCATGAAAATATTTTGCAAAAAACTTTCAGTTTTCTAAGAATAAATGTGCCTTGCCCACATTGCCTTAAATGATACTACATCACCTTTTCAGAGTCAGTTCTGCATCATTAAGCACAATCTAACAATAACAGACAAAAGTGTTGGCCCACTTTACATGCACGTATAGGCCAGTGGGTGCGGAGGGAGTGAAAGCAGGCGGGGGTCTAAAAATGGGGAAAAGAGTGGACATTGAATAAGACAAATTGAACCAACAAAAAAAAATGAAAAAGAAAAACAGCTGGCATTTCCCCTGGACCAACAGTGGGGCTATTCCCCTGGACCCCACCAGCCTTTAGCTCCAGCTCCCTGAACATCATGTCGTTATTTGGGACTAAGATACACTCAGGTTTCAAGCGTTACATCCAAAATAACTAAGTATTGGCGTGATATAAGTGTGTGTGGCACAAAATTTAATGACAGAGAACTGAAGATGTGCCAACTAAGCTTTGTCTGTGATTGTCTCGGTCTACTTGGGCACAGATGCACATACAAAAACACAAAATTCAATGGGGAAGAAAAGGAACATAATGTTGAGCAGGTTACAGAGAATTTGAGAATAAGACATGGATGTAAGTCTAAAATGAGTTATTTTTTTGTTTGATTTTTGTTTTTTTTTTTTTTTATTCCAATTTATCCTTTGCAGAATAAACAGGAAATAAAAACAGATTCAGTGGTTTAAAAGATGTTTTTAGGAACCTATTCGTGTGTTGATCCTTCTCTTTTTCCTTATATCAACTCTAACAAACCAAAATAAATTTCAAAACAGCAAAGCAGCAAAATTAACGCAATAATAGCTAGGCTGATTTAAATTGCATCTGAATTGTGTGTGCATAAGTAAATAAGACACATTCTAAAGATGAAACAAGTAATTACTGAACAGTACAAAACAGCATAGGGTTCTTATAGCTTTCATAGTTTAATATTGGAAAACACAAACCTGAAAAAGAAAATGCTAATCAGCAGAGCTCCTATTCACAGACAATTACAATTTACAAAACAAGTGTAGACTGCAAATAGTGATGCTATTTTTGTTAATTTCAGTTGAGTTGATGTGACTGAACCACGCACAGCATCAGTATAAGGTAATTTTCTGCAGCAAAAAATGCTAGTAGTTTCTAAAATCATTAAATCCACTAAAGTGCACAAAACAACAAACTTTGGCACTTTAAAAAAATGTACTACTCTTGATTTAAAATCCATTGGGATTTTTAGCTTTATGTGCCCGAGTGTGTGTGGCATGCCCCAATCCCCACCAAAAAGTATTTAATAAGGCAGTGAACAGAAATTGTACAAAAACACCCCTACAAAAACTTCACTAACGTAGGCATACCTTGTGCAATATTAACCCTACAATCTGGTCCAAACTATCCTCGGAGAACAGCCAAGGACTTGAACGTTAGGCCCACAGCTGTTTGAAAGTATTATTATGATTATTTTACTTTTTGAATAAAACAAAAAATATCAACGGCAGACAACTTTGACAACTGATTTGGAGTATTTATGCCACTAAATATATTCTGTGTGAATTTGATGAAATTAATTTAGGGCAAGTAGATTTTTCATAAAAATCTAGTTCAGTGGCGTAACCAGCGGGGGGGGGGGCAGGTTGGCAAGCCCCCCCCCCCAAATTCAGAACCTGCCCCCCTTCAGCCCCCCAATATGAACTGAATTTTTGACAGTGTCTATGAGAAGGACACAAATTTGCCCCCTCAAAAAAAGCCTTGGCACCCATTCATGTGCCCCCCCCCCACCATGTTGCAAAGCGTCTGGTTTACGCCACTGAAATCTAGTTTACCACGTCTTTTTATGGGAAATAGGCATGTAGAGGGCGCTAGAACATACAATAATGATTTGCAGGCAAGTTTCCCGCAATGGATTGTTTCTGATTTTTGCAGAGTATAGCTCTGCAGTCCTCTAATTATATTCAGTTGTCAAAATTGTGTCGCCATTGTTTAAAATTGCTCTAAATATAAAAGAGACAATTGCATGGGGTCAAACAGCTGGGTATATAAAAGGTCTTCATTTTGTGATATCCATGCAACACATAACCAGTGAAGAGGTCCAACTGAAAAGAAGTTTGGAATCCAGAGGGACTTTTGTCATTTTCAACACGGCCCACACCTAGAATTTCTGGCAGGGTAGATTTGCAAAAGTGGACCTTTTCCCAAATGTTGACTGTTTTGCCATAATTTTAAAATACCCCTTTAAAAAAGTGAAAATTTTAACCAACATTTCAAACTTTTTCATTAAAAACTATCATTATATTTTCTTGTGCTGCACTTGAAAGCAGCATGGGTTACAGCATACTATAACAAAGTTGCTGGCTTGTTCCTTTACAGTGACACAGGCAAATTTTCCATCAGGCAAATTACAAAATTCCTCAAAGCAATAACCAACACTTTTAGAAGGTGGCAATTTTCAAATTTTGCACAGTTGTGTACAGGAAGATGTGATAAGCTATAATGTGAATGGTAATGCTCAAAAGTGTGTATTAATCATAAAAGAAGGGGTTTTGCTATCTGAATCGAGGATACCTGATATAATTAAAGGCAGTGCTGGAAACACTGAATTTCTGCCCGTCCATCGAACCACACGAAAAGGGTGTATTACTTGACTTGTGCGAACCAACGAAAAAAACCAATCGGATTTATGGTTAAATTTAAGATAGCGAACCCTTTTTTAATTTAGGAATAGGGACCTTTTTTAATGATTCATGCGTTGAATAGCACACTATGAGATAGGCATTTTGGACTCAAGCCTAGGCTGGGACATTAACCACCGTGCATGTTAGACTAGTATGCACCGATGCTCCCATGTAGTTTATTGATTTCCTCGATTCAGCAACGTAAGTGCAAATCAGTGGTCTAAGCTTTAAATTACGAGCTTTCACTAAAAGTGATGCCGTACAAGAAATGCCTGACTTTGTTGAAGTCACCGATTTCATGGAGCTAAAAATTCCCCACTATAGTTAACATCATGCACCAGCCGAGGCTAGTACATTAGCCCTGGGTGTGAGCCTAGTATGGGCTGATGTTATAATAGTAGCATCGCGCGAGCTCAGTGTTAACGAGGGGAAAAGGCGTAATAGGGGCCCCCCGATATGCCCCCCCCCCCCCCGGACAAAACCTTTTTTGACCAATCGCACCTCTTACTGACCAGCCCAGGACCGTCGATGACAGAGTAACAGCTGAATAGACCTCTGTTGAGGCTGAATTGCGTAACCTTCAACAAAGTAACATGCGCTGACACTGACTGTTGAGGCATGCTGAATTTACCTAGGCGCTTTTGCGTTCCGCGTTGTTACACTTACGGGCAGTGTGAAACCCTTGAGCTTTCAGGATCTATTTTGGTTTGTAACTTTGCAAATATTGATTAGTTTTAGTAAATCAAAGTTACATTTCTAGAAAGAAAATTGGACGATGAACTCGATGGGGATTGCATCAGAATTAATGTAAAACTTCGTATTTTGAGAAAAATACTAAAAAAACACGATTTGCCCCAAAATTTCATGGACAGCTATAACAAAACAATTAGAATTTTTCAGGTTTCTTATGTTATTTTAGGAAACAAGACAAATTTGTCTAGGGACGCGTTTTTTCATTTTTAAAATAGAGCTTACCTTTCGAACTATAAGGAAAAAAAATGTCAAAAAAAGTTGTGATTTACTTTTCTTTTCCAAAATTTGAGATATATTGGGACACTCTCTAGTTAGAAATCGAACAAATCGAAAAATTGAGAAAAAACCGTCCCTGAGAGAAGATCCGATTTGCCTATCGTAGGAAAGTTAAACCTTACCTTTTACTCTGCGTAATTTTTGGAGTTATCTTGTCGGAAAATTTGCCAAAAAATAAAAAACAAATTTTTGCGAAAATTGACATTGAGAAAATCAGTGTTTTAGTAAAAAAGTGACTTTTCACGCCATTTCTTTAAGCTGTTTTCTCTTTCTCAAATAACTTTATCTTTGACTTCAAAATTGAGTATGTGCAAGTGATATGAAATACATCTTTATGCACTATTGAATCAAACATATTTGTCTCTAACTCCGGGAAATTAGAAGAAAATTGAAATTCATCTGGTCTAAATTAGGCTTTTTTACATTTTCAATATTATTTTTCGTTTTTACAAGATGCGTTCGCGCAAAAGTAAGTAAAACACGCGCACGCTTTATACGCAGCAAAATTTCACCGCGCGACGCGATGGTGACGCCTTGCGCTGGACGGCGTGAAAATTGTGCTATATTCCCGCCGTGTTAGACCAAGCGGTTTTTGTGACTTTAACATGGTTCAAATAGCTGTTTTAAATCGGCAAAAAAAAAACAGCAAGGTGTCTGGCAGTGGAACCTTTGTTGGTAACTTATAGAACACAGTTTGAGGTTTAAAATGGTGCAAAAAGCAGAAATTCGTGCAAAACAAAGCCAGGGTGCAGCCCTTAAGCCACCTAGACTATTACATCAGCCCTAAATGTTAGTTTAGTATACACGATCCTACTAACCTACTAGCTGGTTCCATCAGCCTAGACATTCGTTCAATAATGAGCCCTGGATGGTGGCGTGGCCGTTTAGGGACCCAGGTTGACTGGCAACCCCAATATGTGAGGTTAACGCCAGATTCACTTTTTACCTTCTTCACGCATATCACTGTGGGGCAATCCCAGCCCAAGCCAGGACGTAACGGGTCCATGTTACCATAGTATCTGCAAACACACAGACTTCAAAGATTGAACCATGTTATTGCTTGGAATAGTCCTGAAAAACTATGTATTTGGAGTATCACTATGCTTTCTATAGCCTAGGACATGAACTTGAAGTTCCAATCGACAGACTAGAACCTACAGGCGAGGCTAAGTATTGGCCTAATGTTAGGACAGGTCAAGCAAACATAAGGGAGCCCGGACAAACTGGGCTTTTTGATTGATTTTCCACGTTTTTTGATATGTACAAGAGGGGGGGGGGGGGGGGGGGGGGGGGGGGGGGGGGGGGGGGGGGGGGGTATGCCCTCGAAGTCAGTTATCAATTACCATCATCAGCAGTAGATAGGCGGGAGATGCCGGATGCCAGGCCCAGTTTACGTATCAAATCACGTACTAGCGCCTGCTGTGCACACTTTACAATGCCTGGCAGAATCGGCCATAATCAAATTTTGATCCAGAACACTCTTCTCTTTAAAAATTGCAGGCTACTGTTGCACGTGGTTTACGTTTTAAGCACAATGGTAGCATTGTAGTCTATAATTTTTGAAGCCCAACTATCCAAAAAGGGCTTTGAGATTTGCGATTCTGTTCAAAATTGAAGACGAAAAAATTTTGCACTTTGTTCGGCAACTTTTTCAATGTACTACATGGTTATAAATTAAAAACATTTCTTCTCTTTTTTTTCACACAACTTCGCCGTGTAACTAAATTTGCACACAGCTATAACATGTATGTGTGTTCTTTTTACCCTTACTTTTGTTGATCGTGCTTCCAAAAATAATAATTTTGCGATATTTCGGCGTAGCCAGTAGAACTTTTTTGCTTTTGTTTACCGTTCAAACGTCCATTCCGGGATCTCAAAAAGATTCCCGAGTTCGCGCATGCGCCTATGCGTTTGCTCTAGGTTACAACCCCCACAGTTGATATGCAAATTAACGCGTCACGCCGGCGGGCAGTGTCACACCGAGCTATATTTCCTAACTAGAGTGGCGACTAGCCCGATCGAGAAGCCAGTGCGTAGTTGTGTACGCATCTACGCGGAGCAGGATATTTCCCTGCATTCTCGAGTGATTTGGGATATGCGTGACAGCGGGGCGATTTCGACGACCAAATGGCAGCGTAAAATAGGTCACCGGGACAGTTTAGCCCGGAGTGGATTTCGATGTTCTCACATTGTTTGTCTATTTTCATGCCCAACAGTTTGCTTTTATGTTTCGCTTGACCTCGAACATAAAAACATATAAACATTAAAAATAAACAAGAAATTCAATTGAATCACTTTTTTCTTTCTTTCTTGCTTTTAGGTCTTCTTTCTTGCTGCTTTAGAGTTTTTTTCTTTAGTGTTCTTTCTTCTTTTTTATGTTCCATTCTTTCTTTCTTTCTCTCTTTTTAGGTTCTTTTATTAGTTTTTCTTTCTTTTAGTGTTCTTTCTTTTTAGTTTTTTTCTTTCTTGTGAGTTTTCTTTATTTTTAGTGTTCTTTTCTTTAGTGTTCTTTCTTTATTTCTTTCTTCTTCCTTTTTAGTGTTCTTTCTTTCTTTCTTTTCGTTCTTTCATTTATTTTGACTTCTTGTGTATCAAATTTCAAACTACGCGGAACTTGCCAGACAAACATGAGTAGGACAAGCAGACAAATAACAAAGAAAACGATAGCCCCTAAAATAATAAACAAATTAAACCCACACACCCAAAGTGATATTCTATTATGTTCAGCATAGTTATATTACTTGAGAAAGTTTTGTTCCTGACTTTTTTGAATGCAGATCTTTTAAAAGACGTGTAAATCCTCAAGAAATAGTAAGAACCAAAAATTTAACGGGGAAGAAAAAATTGCGGAGCAAAGAAAATTAACTTCAAATTGTGTGTTGTTTTGTACAAATGAAAAAAGACAGACCAAATACAAAATGAAAACACAGACAGACAATACAAAATGAAAACACAGACAGAACAAACAATAAAGAACTGAACACACCAATGTGTTAAATAACGTGTGTATTTGATCAAGGACGCAGCGATTACAAGTTGCGGAGCGCCGTACGTTTTTTAGGCGCATGAAAATACGCACGCTGTCAGCCATTTTTGTTTTCAACTGCGGCTAGACACAAAAAAACATTCCACGCGCGCGTGGCACTACCGGCCCCTGAGTGTTCACGGAAGTGCGATTACGCGGTACGCTTAAGTCCCCCGGGACGCCCCCCCCCCGCTGTCGTCACGTTTAGAACTCTGAGTACCCGCGCCAAGTACACCAGTGAAACTGCCAAAGCAACAAACAAACCAAAAACTATCGTTTTGCTTTAGATATTTTCAAATATAGTTTAGGAAAGTTTGTCGAACTGGAAACATTTAGTGTTATAGTGAGAATAATTATGTTCCTCAATACACAATATTAATAAGTGTTGAAAGGGATTTCAAACCACGACCGCTTACATGGATAGCGGGGGCTAGCACGTATATTGAATAGTCGGCGATTAAAACAACCGGAACTTCCCCTGCCAGCCATGTGGTAGAGGGCAGAACATGAGAGGTCCCCGTACTGGATTCAATGCGAAGTCAATGCAACTGTGAATATTTCTTGTATTTGAACGAAAATAAATCTTAATTATTTATAAAATTGTGTCGGTAGTAGCATCGGCAAATTATGCCCAGTCATAATTACGCTAATTGGCGCGAAACAGACATCCTAAATGCGGGATTACGTTACTGTGTAGCATATTGGAGTGCCAATTTGTGCAGTTAAACAAATATTATGATTGAAAGTTGAAACAATAGAAGTCTGACAAAAAAAGAAATGTTATGTGAAAAAAAAATATTGGTATAATTATTGTGTGAATAATTTTGACAGGAAGAATTGTGGAACTTCCATAACTCTCCCTGTACGTATTTCCCCGCCCCTCCCCGCTAACTACTCCGCCCTTTCCCCTCCAGGTATCTCCATACACTCCCTCCTGATTGAACACGATCAATTCCTTCTCCCCTTCATGTTGCACTGTTCACCTTCCACTTCCCCTCGCCTTCCACTTCCCCTCCCCTTCCACCCCCTCACTATTCCACCTGACCCACACTTCCACTTCCCTTCCCCTTCCATTGTCCCTTTCCTCGTCCTTCCCTTCTTTGTTATTTTATTCATGTATCTTAATAATTCATTACCTTATTCATAAGGTAAGTTGGAATGTATTCGTTCATCCATTCAGGAATTTTCCTTCATGCATTCATGAATTCGGTTATTTTATTTATTTAAATCAAATATGCATGTTTATATTATGTTTATAAACATGCTCTGCTATTTATTCATGTATTTATTTATATTTCACATTTCCTCAGTTTGTTTCATTATTTGTTCGGAAGTTCTCCTTATTTCAGTTATGACTGCAGGTGATGCTTGTGACAGAGCGTGTTGCACGATCGAGTTCACCATACCGCCTCATTCCCCCTCCCCTCCCGTTCACGGAGCACCAGCTTCCCAGCGCAAGGGCACCGACCCACCAAGCCCAAGCAACCAAGCCAAAAAAAAAAAGGGCCCCGGCACCGCCCCCGCCCCGAAAGGACAGGAAAGTAAAGAAAAGGACAGAAAAGAACAGAAAAAAACGAGAAAAGGAAGAACAAAGGCAACGACAAGAGAAAATGAAAGAACAAGCACCACGGGCAAGAAAGGCAGAAAAGCCACAAGAACAAAGGAAGAGAAAAAGCCGCCGCACCCCCCAAGACCCCAGGAACAAGCAACCAAAGAGCACGAAAGAAAGCACAAGCAGAGAAAAAAAGGAAAAGGAAACGACAACTAGGAAAAGGAAAGTCGACGCGCGACACGACAGCCCCACACCAGAAAAGGGAAGAAAGACCGAAAAATGAAAAAGAAAAGATGTCACCGAACAGAAAGCAAAAGAAAGGACAACGAACACTCAGCATGAACGAAAGAAAAGAAAAAGTGGGGGGTTGAACACCCCCCCCATCACCTCGCTCGCCTGCCATCCCCGGCCCGCCACATGCCCCAGACCAGAACTAACCATCCAACAGACAACTACGTCCCACAATGGACCACTCCAAACTCACATCCCTCCCTCTCCAGCACAGCCCATCAACCTCCCCATTCCCCTACCAACCTCCATCCTTCTTTTTTCTTATTTTTTATTCTCCTATAATAAAGGCAAGTAATTCATCCATAAATCATCCATACATACATCAACCATCCAGCAGCCAGCCAGCATCCAGCCAGACAGCCAGGCCAGCCAGGCATGGCATGTCAGGCATGATGCAGGCAAGCAGGACATGCAGGCATGGCTGCAGGCAGGCAGGCATTCAGGCCATCAGCAATCCAGCCAGCCAGCCAGCAAGCCAGCCAGCCAGCCTACAGTCAAGGCAGGCAGTCAGGCATGCAGGCAGGCAGGCATGCAGGCAGCAAGCCATCCAGCCACCCACACATCCATCACCCCACATCGGAATGCAGGCACACACATTCATTGCATTCATGCAGTCATCAGGCATTTCATTTTATATTGAGTATACCAAATATTGCAATTTATCTTCTGTTATAACATGCTCTGCTTTTATTTGCATGCATTTATTTTTATTATTTCACATTTCCTCAGTTTCTTTCATTATTTTTTCCGGAAATTTTATTTGTTCATTAATGGTTTGTTTGAAAATAACACAATTCCTCTGTGTGAAAAAAACCTTTGTTTTTCCCTTATTTTGAGTAAATTTCAAATTTGACGTACAAGTGCCATGAAAGTAGTGCAGTGACGAAGGGTTCTTGCCCTCTACAATAATGAGGGACAAAATGTTTCACTTCTCGATCGCCGCCCGCTACCATGTACTAGAGGGATGATTCAAACATATTACGAGTGGTTCATCACAACCGCAGCACAACACTGCATCCGATGCGTCGCGTATTTGTATCCCGCTCGGGCGGCTAAAGCCGCCCTCGAGGGATAAAAATACGGGGAGCATGGATGCAGCGTTGTTGATTTGTGATGAAACCAACTCTGTTGTAATCATGTTTGAATCCCTAAATTAATACATACATAGTGCATACACCACACACCATACACATGCATAACACTACATACAGCATTCTTTGCAGCACGACAACAGCAAAACTACGATGACAAAGTTATCCCTTACCCTACGGTGGAAATAACAGAGTATAGGATCACCGTACAACTTGAGCATCTCTGGAAATCAATAACAGGGGGAGGAACATGTGTCCTGTATGTGCTCTCTTGCCCTACAATATGGTGTCTATTGCATAGATCACTCCCTACTGGCCTTCTCCTCAGGGTTCCTCCTTCGCCCCCACATCCTACCTACCCCGCACCACATTTTCCATCTCCTCCCCACTCATGATCTCTTTTACTCCTTTGCTATTGTTATTTTTTGGTATATAGAACTTCATGCACCTTTGTTTGGGCGGTGAAGGACACCTCGTGACGCCTCGGTTTAATGGGGGGTGTGTACAACAAAGCAGTGACAAGACTACACACTCAACCACAATTGTCCAAGATCAAGACACTGTGAAGCCAGTAATGGTCTCTTCTGATCGTCTTCAGGTAACGGAGTTTTAACCAGCAACGGTGAACAATCTGCAATAGCCTAAAATCGTAGAGTATGATCCAACGAGCAGCGAATCACCTAATAACAAATGACAAGAGAAGTCCTGGCAATGTCCAATAACATATGCATTAAGGGCTTTCAGTGTTTTAGCTATAGTGAATGTTAAAATATTGACATTTCCATTAAATTAATCCACATCCAGATCCATGAGGAGCCGGATTCATAAAAATATGCATTTTGTTTTGCTAACAGTTCACTACTTGTATCCCAGCGCATTATGACGAACGTAAGATGGATGGCCACCCTGCACGTGACGTCAGAGGAATTTATCGTCTTGGTACAACGATTTAAGCAGTAACAAATGGAAAAACACGCTGAGATTTTAGTAGAAATTTGTAACCGAGATTTTAGAAGCAAACACATTATCCAAATATCAAGAAATGTTCACAAAGTACTTGATATTATAGACACGGCGAAGATGTTGAAGTAGGCATCATGTAGGATTTTTAAATTTGGATGTATGGAATACCTATTTCAAGTCTAGAAGAATAAAGTACTCAGGAAGTACCATGATTCTCGTTTGCGGTATACACGTACATGTTTTTGTATGTATGAAGATTTGTGCCTATTGACTCAAAAGTACGTGTGGCTGAATTACTGATCAAATGCTTAAGGTTCCAACAGCATCATAGCATTGGTCTACATTTCCTCGAAACAAGTGATTGCAACATTCCTGGAACGAGAAATATTGTGTCTTTCAAGTAATGTGTGAAATTACGTTAATTGCTCCGATGCTGAATTGTGCCCTTATACAGAAAGGGAAATTCATTACGGTGTTAGAAGTAATTATAGTTCGCCGGGAGCCTAAGTCCGGGCTCCATAGACGACCAACGAAATAAGCGTTTTTAAAGTAAGGTTGCGCAAGAGTCAAACTGAAGTCAGTGCCCTATTATTTAACGTTGTAGCCGGACTGTGGCTCCCGGGCGAACTATAAGTAATTCTACACCGGAATGAATTTCTGTATAAGGGCACAATTCAGCATCGGAGCAATTAATATTAACGTAATTTCACACTTACTTGAAAGACACAATATTGTCTCGTTCAGGAATGTGCAATAACTGGTTTCGAGGAAATGTAGACAAAATGCTATGATGCTGTGGAACCTTAAGCCATTGATTTCAGTATTCAGCCACACGTACTTTTGAAGTCAATAGGCAAAAATCTTCAATAACATACAAAAACATGTAAGTGTCTACCGCAAACGAGAATCATCGGTACTTCATGAGTACTTTATTATTCTAGACTTGAATAGGTATTCCATACATCCAGAATTAAAAATCTACAGATGCCCCTCTCAACATCTCGCAGTGTCTATAATATCAAGTACTTTGTGAACTTTCTTGATATTTGGATAATGTGTTTGTTCTAGATCTCGGTACAAAATTTCTACCTAAATCTCACGTGTTTTTCCATTGTTAACTGCTTAAATCGTTGACCAAGAGGGGGGGGGGGGTCGTAAGCCTTCTGACGTCACGTGCCAGGGTGGCCATCCATATTACGGTATCGTCATACAATGCCGCTGGGATACAAGTAGTTGAACTTTAGCAAAAAAAAATTCATATTTTTATGAATCCGGCCGCATCATGGACGGATGTGATAAATGTAATGGAAATGTCACATTTTAACATCAATAGAATAAAACACTGAAACCCTGATGCATAAATGTTAGTGGACATTGCCAGGACTCTCTGTTCATTTGTTATTCAAGGTTATTCGCTGCACTCGTTGGATCAATACTCTAAGATTTTGGCTAGTGCAGATTGTTCACGTTGCTGTACTCGTACCTGAAGACGATCAGAAGAGACCATTACTGGCTTCACAGTGTCTTGACTTGGACAATTGTGGTGATGTAGTAGTCTTTCACTGCTTGCTTTGTTACACCAACATTAAACCTAGGCGTCACGAGGTGTCTTCACCGCCCAAACAAAAGGGTTAATGAAGGTCTATAGCCGTATGCAATAGGACGCCATTATTGTAGGCAGAGAAGCCACATTACATGAACTACAATGCATCCACCTGTATTGAATTCCAGAGATGCTCAAGTTGTACAGGTGACCATTATTACTCTTGTTATTTCCACCGTAGGGTAAGGGAGATAACTTTGTCATCGTAGTTTGTGTTTGTTCGCTGCAAAGAAAGAGGAAGGCCTGTATGTATGTATGCATGTGTGTCTGTTGTGTGTGTATGCACTGTCATTTGTATGTATGTAATTTAGGGATTAAAAACATGTTACAGAGGGTTCATCACAAATAAACAACGATGCATCCATGCGTTCGCGTATTTTTATCCGCGAGGGCGGCTTGAGCCGCCCGAGCGGGGGATACAATACGCGGACGCATCGGAGGAAGAGTGATGATTGATGAACCACTCTGTAATAGTGTGAATAACTGAACTCTAGACAGGATAGCGCGGCGGCGATCGAGAAAGTGAACATTTTGTCCTCCATTTTGTAGAGGGCAAGAACCCGTCGTCGCGCTGCATTACTTTCATGGCACTTGTACGATTCAAATTTGAAATTTACTCAACAAATAAGGGAAAACGAAGAGGTTTTTTTCACACAAGGAATTTGTTATTTTCAAAACCAAACCATTAATGACAAATAAAGAAAATTTCCGGAAAAAAAATAATGAAAGAAACTGAGGAATGTGGAAATGAATAAATAATAAATTGCAGCAAATAAATAGCAGAGCATGTTATCACATAAGATAAATAAATTGCATATTTGGTATAAAAAATATAGAAATGAATGAATGAATGAATGAAGAATGAAGAATGAATGGATGAATGATATGGATGGATGGATGATGGTGGATGAATGGATGATTGGATGAATGAATGGAATGAAATGAATGAATGGAATGAATTGAATGAATGAATGGAGGGATGGATGGATGGATGGATGGAGGATGGATGGCAGTTGATGGTGGATGGAATATGAATTGAATGAATGAATGACTGAATGAATGAATGAAGAACGGAATGAATGAATGAATGAATGAATGAATGGATGATGGATGGATGGATATAAGGATGGATGGATGGATATGGGATGGATGTAGGAGTGTTGGACGATGGATGGAGGGATGGAGGGATGAATACTGCTTTATATTATGAGAATAAAAATAAGAAAAAAACAGGATGGAGGTTGGGAGGGGAATGGGGGAGGGGGAGGGGAGGGAGGGAGAGGGATGGGAGGGTAGGTCCCCGTGGGGGAAGTGGGGAGAGGGGGGAGGAGTGAGGGAAGGGGAGGGGAGGAGGGGTGGGGAATGGGGCGGGAAGGGGGAAGGGGGAAATTTTGGGATTTTTGGGGGGGAATGGGAGGGGAATGGGGAGGGGAAGGGGAGGGAGAGGGAGGGGAGTGGGAATGGGGAGGGGGAGGGGGGGGAGGGGGGGAAGAGGGGAGGGGGAATGGGGGGGAGGGAGGCAAGGTGAGGGGGGAGAGGAGAGGAGAGGAGGGAAGGGGAATGGGGAGGGGAGAGAAGGGGAATTGGGGGCGAGGAGGAGGGGAGGGAGGGAGGAGAGTGGGGACGGGGGAATGGGGGGGGAGGAAATGGGGAGGAGAGGAGGGGGCAGGGAGGGGAGGGGAGGGAAAGGGAGGGGAGGGGGAATGGGGAGGGATACGGGAATGGGGAGAGAAAATGGGAGATGAGGGTGGGAGGGATGGGGATTGGCGGGGAGGGGAAGAGGAGGGAAAGGGAAGGGGAGGGGAGGGGGAGGGAAGGGAATTGGGGAGGGATTGGGGAGGGGAAATGGCCGATGGGAGCTGGGGAAAGTGAAAGGGGGAGGGGAGGGAATGGGGAGGGGGAATGGGGAACTCGAGCGTGCAAAAAGAATATGCCAAAGAATCACCGCAGAAAATAACTGAAAAATAAGGAGCAAATTCCGAAAAAAATAATGAAACGAAAAAACTGAGGAAGGAGGAAATGTGAAATATAAATAAATACAGTGAATAAATAGCAGAGCATGTTATAAACATAAATAAAATGCAATATTTGATTTAAATAAATAAAAATAAACGAATTATGAATGCATGAAGGAAAGAATTAATGAATGGTGAAACGAATTACTTCCAACTTACCTTAGGAATAAGGTAATGAATTATTATGAATAAATGAAAATTAAAATAACAAAGAAGGGCAGGGAAGAAGAGAAAGGAAGATGGAAGGGGAAGGGAAGTGAAGGGGAGGGAGGGGGGGGTGGAAGGGGGAGGGGAAGTGGAAGGCGAGGGGGGAAGGGGAGAGGGAAGTGAAAATGAAGGGGGAAGGGAGGGGAGCGAGGGAGGGAGGGGAGGAGTACTGGAAGGGGAAAGGGGGAGGTAGGTTAGTGTAGAGGGGAGGGAGGGGGAAGAGGAGGGAGAGTGGAGGGAAGGAAATTATGCCTTGTAAAATATTAACACATAATTATAACACATTTTTTTTAACATAACATTTCTTTTTGGCAGACATTCTATTGTTTCAACTTTTCATCAATAATATTGTTTAATGCACAAATTGCACTCCCATATGCTACACAGTAAAGTAAGCCCAGCATTTAGGATGTCTGTATCGCGCCGAAATTAGCGTAATTATGATGTGGGCATTAATTTGCCGATGATACTACATCCAACCCACACTTTTTTTTAAAATATTAAGATTTTCTTCAATACAAAAATATTCACAAGGTGCCAATTAGACTTCGCATGAATCAATACGGATGACCTTAATGTTCTGCCCTCTACAGCAAATGGTCTGCAGGGGAACGTTCCCGGTGTCTGTTTCAATCGCAACGAATTTTCAATTACGTGCGAGCCCCACTATCCATCGAAGTCGTAGTCATAGCGGTCAGTGGTTGTTGGGAATCCCTTTCAACAATTATTAATATGTGTATAGAGGAACATAATTATGTCTCACTTATAACCTAAAAGGTTTACAGTTCGGGACAAAACTTTCCTAAACTAATATTTGAAAATACTAAAAGCAAACGATAGTTTGGTTGTTTGTTGCTTTGCCATTTGCACCTGGTGTACTGGCGTACTCAGAGTTCTAAACGTGAACGAAAGCGCGTCGACTTCAAGAGTACAGGTATAAAAGCCACTACGTGAACACTCAGGGGCCGGTAGTCACTCGCGAGTGGTGGAATGTTTTTGAAGCCAAGTTGAAAAACAAAAAATGGCTGACAGCGTGGTATTTTCATGCGCCTAAAAAACGTACGGCGCTCCGCAAATTGTTATCGCTGCGTTCCTTGAGCAAATACACGTTTTTAACACATTGTTTTCAGTTTCCTTTATTGTTGGTATGTCTGTGTTTTCATTTTGTATTTGTCTGTCTGTGTTTTCTTTGGTATTTGTCTGGTCTGTGTTTTCATTTTGTACAAACAAACCAAACAAGTTGAAGTTATTTCTTTTCTCCGCATTTTTCTTTCCCCGTTAATTTTGGTTCTTACTACTTCTTGAGGATTTACAACCGTCTTTTAAAGATCGCATTCAAAAAAATCAGGAACAAAACTTTCTCAAAGAATATAAAACTATTCTGAACGAATTAGAATATCCCCAAAAACTTTGGGTGTGTGCTGTGGGTTTATTGTTTATTATTTTAGGGGCTAGTCGTTTTCTTTGTTATTTGGTATGCTGGTCCTACTCAGTGGTCTGCAAGGTTTCCCGTAAGTTTGTAAATTGATAAAAGAAGAAAAAAATAACTGAAAGAACGAAAAGAAAGAAAGAACAAGATGAAGAGAAAGAACAAAGAACACTAATAAAAAGGAAGAAAGAGAAAGAAAGAAAGAAGAAAGAAAAGAAAGAAAGAACACTAAAGAAAAAGAACACTTAAAAGAAAGAAAAAAACTCTCAAAAGAAAGAAAAAAACTAAAAGAAAGAAACACTAAAAAGGAAAGACGAAAAAACACTAAAAAAAGAACACTAAAAAGAGAGAATTGAGAAAGAAAGAAAGATTTTTTTTAAAACACATAAAAAAGAAAGAAAGAAACGTTAAAAGAAAAAAAAAAAACTTCGAAAGCAAGCTAAGAAAGAAAGTAGAAAGAAAGACACGTAAAAAGCAAGGAAAGAAAGAAAAAAAAAAGAATTAAATTGCAATTTCTCGTTTATTTTTGTAATCAGCTCTCGTTGTGTATCTTTTTTATAAAAAAACATATTATAAAAGAAAAAATGTTGGCATGAAAATAAGAAAAACAACGTGAGAACATCGAAATCCACGCAGAATAAACTGTCCGCGTACTACTTACGCTGCCATTTGGTCGTAGAACTCGCACGCTTGTGACGCAACCCCAAATCGCTCGAGGATGCCGGGAATTATCCTGCTCCGCGGTAGGTGCGTACACAACTACGCACGGCTTCATTCGAATCGGGCTAGTCGCCACTCTAGTTATAAATATAGCTCGGTGTGAACACTGCGGAGGGCGTGACGCGTTCGTGACGCCGTTAATTTTGCATATCACTGTGGGTTTAACATAGAGCAAACGCATTAGCGCATGCGCAACCGGGATTTAGATCACGGAAGTGGATCGTTGAAAACGTAAACAAAGCAAAAAAGAGTTTCTACGGCCTAAGCCGTAAATATCGCAAATTATATTGTTTGAAGCACGATCGACCAGAAAGTAAGGGTGGAAAATAGAAACATACATGTTATAGCTGTGTGCTTGGCAAATTTAGTTAACGGCGAAAAGTTGTGTGACAATAAAAAGAGAAGAAATGTTTTTATACCATGTAGTACAGTTCAAAAATGTGCCGAAAAAAGTGAAAAATTTTGTCTTCAATTTTGAAACCGGAAAACTCGGCCAAATCTCAAAGACATTTTTGGATATTTGGGCTCTTCAAAATTATTAGACTACAATGCACTATTGTGCTAAAACGTAAACCTCGTGCAAACAGTAGCCTGCCATTTTTAAAGAGAAGTTCTGGATCAAAAATTGATTGATGGCCGATTCTGCCAGGCATGGTAAAGTGCCACACGGCAGAGCTACTACGTGTTGATATGGAACTGTGTCATCCGGCCATCTCCCGATATCTACTGCTGATGAGGAATTGATAACTGACTTCGAGGGGAATTCTTGTACATATCAAAAAACGGGAAAATCATCAAAAAAGCCCAGTTTTGGCTACCGAGGGTTGGCTTTTGAATGTCTAAATTCAAGGCCAATACATAGCCTCGCACTGTAGGTTCTAGTCTGTCGATTGGAACTCATGTCCTAGGCTATAGCATAGTTACGCATAGTGAACATCCAATACATAGTTTTTCAGGGATATGTGTCCCATCCATAACCAGGGGGTTGTTCAATCTTGCAGTCTCTTTGCAGTAACTATGGTAACATGGACCATTATCGAATGTCCCTGGCGTGGCTGGGACCTTGCCCCACAGTGATGGATGTACGTGAAGTAAAAAGTGAATCTGGTACGATTAACCTAAAATCATTGGGGTTGCCAGTCAACCTGGTCACTCTCTAAACGGCCAATCCACCATCCAGGGCTAATTATTGAACGGAAGTCTAGCTGATGGAACTAGCTAGTAGGTTAGTAGTATCCAGTGTCTACTAAACTAACATTTAGGGCTGATGTAATAGTCTAGGTGGCTTAAGGGCAGGGTCAACCCTGGTGCTTTTGTTTTTACACGAATTTCTGATTTTGCACCATTTTAAAACATCAAAACTGTGTTAATTAGTTACCAACAAAGGCTATCCAATGCAGACAATCTGAGCGTTATTTTTGACGAAGGAAAACAGCTATTGACCATTTAAAGTCACAAAAAACGCTTGGTCTAAACGGCGGGGAATTTAAGCACATTTCACGCCGCAGGCGCAAGGCGCACCATTCGCGTCGCGCTGGTGAAATTTGTGAGTAGTAGTTTAAAGCGTGCGCGTGTGTTAATGTACTTTTGCGCGAACGGCATCTCGGAAAAACGAAAAATAATATTTGAAAATGTAAACAAAGCTCTAATTTAGACCAGATGAAATTTCATATTTCTTTCTAATTCCGGGTTAGAGACAACATATGTTTGATTCAATAGTGCATTAAAGATGTATTTTCTCACTGCGCAACATACTCAATTTGAAGTTCAAAGATAAAGTTATTGAGGAAAGAGGCAGCTGGGAAATGGCGTGGAAAGTCACTTTTTACTAAACACGGATTTTCGCAATGTTCAATTTTCGCAACATTTGGCAAATTTTCAGACAAGACAACTCAAAAAATACCGAAGTAAAAGTATAATAAGGGTAACTTTCCTACGATAGCAATCGGTCTTCTATAGGGACGGTTTTCTCAATTTTCATTTGTCGCTGTCAACTAGAGAATTTCTCCATATATACTCAATTTTGGAAAAGGAAAAGTTAAAAAATCACACTTTTTTGACTTTCCTTATATTTCGAAAGGTAAGCTCTATTTTTAAAAATGAAAAAAACCGTCCCTAGACAATTTGTCTTGTTTCTAAAAAATAAACAAAAAGTTTTTTAACTTTTTTAATTTTTTGTAATGTGTTTTTGTTTATGCTGGTCTGAAAATTTTGGGCACCAAAATCGTGTTTTTTTAGTATTTTTCTCAAAAATACGGAAAGTTTTATATTCAGGTAAATCTGCTGCCATCAACTCGAGTTCATTTCCAAATTTTCTTTCTAGAAGTATATTTTTACATAAATAATCAAATATTTCGGCAAAGTTACAAACCAAAATTAGATTCGGAAAATCAAGGTTCACACTGACCCTTAGTGTAAAACGCGGAGCAAAAGCGCTAGTAAATTCAGCACACCTGTCAGACAATAAACATGCATGCGCATGTTTATTTTGTTGAGGTTAACAAATTCAGCCTCAACAGCATGTTTATTCGTTGAGGCTGCCCTTTCACTATAGCGTTTGCGCTTTCGGTTTCACACTGAGCGTCGAGGCGGGATGCCTACTAGTTAAACATCAGGGCATACTAGGCTCACACCAGGGCTAATGTACTAGCCTAGGCTGGTGCATGGATGTTATATAGGGGATTTAGCTTCCATGAATCGGTGCACTTCAAACAAATCAGGCATTCTTGTACGGCATCACTTTTAGTCAAAGCTAGTAATTTGAAAGCTTCGGCCCTTGATATCGCACTTACCCGTTGCTGAATCGAGGAAGATCAACAAACTACATGGGAGCATCGGTGCATACTAGCCTAACATACATCCGGGGTTAATGTCCCAGTGGCCTAGGCTGAGTCAAAAAATGCCTAGTATAATAGGTTTGCTAGTCAAACGAGCATATATTAATCATTAAAAAAGGGTCATAGTCATTTAAAAATTAAAAAAGGGGTTCGCTTAGTCATTAAATTTAACCATAACGATTGGTTTTTTTTCTCGTTCGAACCAAGTCAAGAAGACACCCTTTATGTTGTGGTGCGATGGGACGGGCAGAAAGTCAGTGTTTCCAGCACTGCCTGTAATCATACTCAGGGATCCTCGATTCTGAGAGCAAAACCCCTTCTTTTATGATGAAACACAATTTTGAGCATTAACATTAACATATAGCTTAATAACAAGTGACTGTACACAACTGTGCAAAAATTGAAATTGCCACCTTTTAAACAAAGTGTTGTTTTATTGCTTGAGGAATTTTGTAATTTGCTATGGAAATTTGCCGGTGTCACTTTAAAGGAACAAGCCATGTCACTTTGTTGATAGTATGCTTTAAACCATGCTGCTTCAAGTTGCAGCAAGCAAGAAAAATATTAATGATAGTTTTTATATGAAAAAAGGTGAAATTTTGGTTAAAAGTTTCAACTTTTGCCGTGCCCCACATATGGCCAAAAACCAGTCAAATGGGGGAAAAGGTCCACTTTTGCAAAGTCTACCCCTCCAGAAAATTCTAGGTGTGGGCCTTGTTGAAAATTACGAAAGTCACCTCTGGATTCCAACCTTATTTTCAGTTGGACCTCTTCACTGGTTTATGTGTTGCATGGATAACACAAAATGAAGACTTTTATATACCACCTGCGTTTGACCCCATGCAAATGTCTATTTTATATTTAGAGAATTTAAACAATGGCGACAAAATTTTGAACAACTGATATAAGTAGGGGACATGCAAGAGCTATTACCTTCTGCAAAAATTCAGAAAAAACCATGCGGGAAACTGCCTGCAAAGTTCATTTTGTATTATAGCGCCCTCTACATGCCGATTCTCCATAGAAAGATTTTGTGTGTAAAACGAGATCAGTGGCGAACCGACCTTTGACAAATGGGGGGGGGGCTGTGAACCTTGAAGCCTGAATGGGTGCCCAGGCTTTTTTTGAGGGGGCAATTTGCGCGTCCTTCTCCATAGACACGTTACAAAAAGTCAGTTCATTGGGGGGGTTGTGGGGGGATAAGGGGGGGGGGAGCGGGGTGGGGGCCGCGCCGCACTTCATCCGTTAAGGGCCGTTCTCGTTGCGTAGGGTAGCGGGAAAGTGAGGCGGAGAACAGTTAAGTCAACGCGGGACAAAGAGAAAACGTAAAGAGATGAAAAGCGGAGGAGATTAGGGACATAGGTAGAGGAATGCACACTTTCTCCTCTCGCGTCGCCGCTCCATCTGCTCGGTCATCTGGATCCACTCCGCTTGCTGCTATCCACCCCATTTCCTTTCTGTTGACCTGCCTATACTTTGCTGCGTTCTCTGTGCCATACCGGCCCCCCCCCCCGCTGGTTAGCCACGGAACTAGATTTTTAGGAAACAAAATCATTACTGCCCGTTAATTAAATTCATCAAATTCACAAGAATATTAGTTAGTGGCATTAAAACTCCAAATCAGTTGTACAAAGTTGTGTAGCCCGTTGACTTTTTGTTTTATTCTCGTTTTGTCATAAAAAATGAAACTTTCACAACAGGCTAGTGGGGCTAACGTGCAAGTCTTGTTGTTCTCCGGAGGTTAGTTTGACCAGATTGTAGGGGTTAATCTTGCACGAGGTATGCCTACTTTAGTATGAAGTTTTTGTAGGGGTGTTTTTGTACAATTTCTGGTCACTGCATTTAAATGGACTTTTTGGGGGGGATTGGGGCATGCACACACACTCGTGGGCACATAAAGCTAAAAAATCCCAAATTGATTTAAATCAACGCGTAGTACATTTTTTTAAAGTGCCAAAGTTGTTGTTTTGTGCACTTTAGCGATTTAATGATTTTTAGAAAACTAGATTTTGTGTCAAGAAAATTACCTCTACTTGATGTGTGCGGTGGTTCAGGACATCAACTTCAACTGAAATAACAAAAATACATGCCCTATTTGCAGTATACACTGTTTGTAAATTGTAATGTCTGTGAATGGAGCTCTGCGTTTAGCATTTTCTTTTCAGGTTTGGTGGTTTCCAATATTAAAACTATGAAAGATATAGAACCCCTGCGGTGTTTTGTACTGTCAGTAAATTTATTGTTAAATCTTTAGAATGGGTCTTATTTACTTTATTACGCACAAAAAATTCAGATGCCAATTTAAATCAGCCTAGCTAATTAGTGGTTAAAATTTTGCTGCTTGCTGTTTTGAAATTTATTTTGGTTTGTTAGAGTTGATATAGGAAAAAGAGAAGGATCAACTACACTGAATAGGTTCCACATTTTTAACCACTGAAATCTGTTTTATTTCCTTTTATTTCTGCAAAGGATAAATTGGAAGAAACTCATTGTAGTCAGCCATGGCTTGAATTCTCAAAATTCTCTGTAACCTGGCTATCAATTTGTATCCTTTTTCTTCCAATTTGATGTGGGTTTTTGTATGTGCAGTCTGTGCAAAAGTAGACCAGACAAGCACAGACAAACTTAGTTGGAACATCTTCAGTTCTTCATAATGTTGTGCCACCACAGCACTTATATGCACGCAAGACTAGTTATTTGGATGTAACGTTTGAAACCTGAGGGTATATTATGACCCAAATAACGACATGAGGTTTCAGGGAGCTGGAGCTAAAGGCCCTGGTGGGTCAGGGGAAGGGAAGAAGCCCCAAGTTGTCCAGGGGGGGAAGGGGAAATGCCATTGCTGTTTTTTTCTTTTTCATTTTTTTTGTTGGTGCATTTGACCTTATTTCAATGTCACTCTTTTCCCCATTTTAGACCCCCGGCCTGCTTGCACTCCCTCCGAACCAGCTGGCTATACGTGCAGGTCAAGTGGGCCAACAATTTGTCTCTTGATTGTAGGATTGTGCCTTATGATGCAAAACTGACTATGAAAAGGTGATTGAGTATCATTTAAGGGAAATGTGGGCAAGGCCACAATTTATTCTTAGCACCTGAAGTTTTTGCAAAATATTTTCATGATTAGCCTGAACAGGTAGACATATCCAAGGTAAAAATAGTAATAGTGCATATTACCAAAAACTATGTGAAAAGGAAAGGGGCAGTGATCCACAAAACATTGTTCCCACCACACTTAATTTTTAAAAAGTTGAAATTTATATCATAAATTCAGTCGCATCTGTAAGAATTAATGGCAATTTGCATTTTCTGTCTGTAAAGAACAGTATAATACAAGCACAGTGGCCAATGGGACCAACGGAAAACAAGGGAATTGTTCATAACAAAACCGCAAGAATCACAATCTCAACTAAAAATAGCTTTCTCAACGAGGTCTAATAACAAAAGGAAATAGAAACAGGAAGGTTATGGAATCATGAAATGCAATTAACATCGATGGCTGATGTACTAGATAGGGCTGATGCAACTAGCTTGTGGTTAGTCTCTATTCAGGAGAAAATGCAATTTTTCCCCCACATCTGTTCATGATAAGTATGTACAATGGACAATCCACCGTAGTAGAGTATGTTGCGTATCATTAAAAACTGTGTAAAAAGTGCATGGTGTGTTGTCACGCTTTGAATTATCAATGTAAGATTACAGTCTGTAAAAATTACATGGCCACATTGCACAGTGTGAAGTTACATGCACAGGCTCCCCCCCCCCAGATTGTTAAAACATGCTACTAAACAATTAATTTCAGACTGGGGTACGTCTAGACTTGTGCCAGTCAGCTCCAAAAATTTCCTTATTTCAAAATCCAATTACATTCTATGAACAAAAGCTTAAAGTGAAATATCTACAGAAATCACAAATTTTGAATTTTTTCATGAACATGCACATTTGCATGCAGAATACAAAGTTAACTTGCAACCGAGAGCCAAGTGACAATGGCACCTGTGCACCTGGGTAATTCGAAGCCTGTGTGTTGTATGCCAGGATTGTATGGCTTAAAATGTGGGTGCTAGTTTTGTAATCAAAATGCACCTAGGCTAACAGCAAGAGCTACTAGCATAGGACTGATGCATCAGGGTTGCTTTCCAAGTCAAGGTTTGCCAGTTAGTCAAAATCAGAAAAAAAGGGTTTGCTCATCATATATAAAAAAGGGTTGCTAGTCATATAAAAACAAATCCTGTCATAAGGGTTAGGGTTATGGTTAAATTAAATTTATGACTAGCGAAACCCATTTTTCAATTTATGGAATAGCAAAAACCCCTTTTTACTTTAGGCCCTATGACTAGCAATTTTCTTATTAATGAACTCTATGCATAGTGAACCTCTATATGAATAGGGATTTGTTACCCAGCCTAGCTAGGCTAGTGTATTAATCCTAGATGTGGGTTCGGGTGCGTGTTAGGCTAGTATGCACCAATGCTTAATATACCATACTGAGCTATAGTGCATGATCTTCCTCAAGTCAGCGATGTCAGTGAGATATCCATTGCCTGAAGTGTTAAATCCTGGCTTTGACTGAAAGTACTGCCCGGAACACACACTTAGCAGGGCACAAGATATACCTGCCTGATTTTGTTGACGTCACTGAGTCATGGAGCTAACATGTCCCTATAGAACTGTAGCATCATGCATCAGCCAAGGCTTTGTACATTAGCCCTGGATAGATGAGCCTATTTCTGGTTGCACTGATGGCAGTTGGATGCTACTATAAACCTTTACCAGCTCATCCCTAAATAGTAGCCTAGTTATTTGCACTGATGTACTAACCTACTAGTAGTGCATAGGCTAGCTTCTAACAATTAGCCCTGGATGGTGCGGGTGGGGGATGGTTTGTGAACCACTGACACAAAATGACCCTGCTGAAGAATTAGCCACTTTATTTATTGCTACTTTAATTACGCTTAGAATTTATCAGGGTCATTGGTGTCACAAAATGGCCACACCCGTGGGTGTGGTTTGTTTAGTGACCCGGGTGGACTGGGGGACCCCAATGAATCACGGATCGAAATATGCAGGGGGGTGTGTGTGTGGGTTTTTTTGTTAATTATATAATTTCTGAATGTTGCTCTTTTTTCATAATAAAGGTCCAAATTTAAAGACATTTTGCACAGAACGTCCACATTTTGGTAATCAGATGTTTCAAAAAAAAAGTAAAAAAACGGCAATATTTTTAGGGGGTTAGGTCCACTTTTACCAAAAAAGTCCACCTTTTCGAGGTTCCGCACCACCCAAAAATAAATCCTGCGTATGTAAAAGATATGTTGTAATGCGTTTTATTGCCATTTGGTCTTATCCCATTTGGTCTATAGCCATTTGGTCTAACTTCAGTTGGTCTAAACCCATATTGTCAATACCAATTTGTCTAATAAACCATTAAGTCTAACATCCATTTATCTAAAAACCAAAATGTCTTAATAGCCATTTAGTATAACTAATTGGCCCATCTAGTCCAATGCCCATTTAGTCTACTACCATTTGGTCTAATAACACAACACAATGTTGGTTCGAAGATTAATCTTGTCTTAATATTCATTTGGCTAATATCATTTGGTCTATAACCCAATTGGTCTAATATCCATTTGGTCTAATATCCCATTTGGTCTATTATCAATCTGGTCTAATATCCCTTTGTATAATATCCATTTGGTCTAATATCCATTTGGTCTAATGTCCACCTGTTCTAATATCTATTTGGCTAATACCCATTTGGATTCCAGATTGACATTAGAACAAATGGATATTAGACCAAATGGATATTGACCCAAATGGGTATTAGACCAAGGATGAAATAGACCACATGGGAATTAGACCAAATAGGGAGAGGAGATAGTAGGGGCTATCGCAGCGGAAAAAGCCAGAGCCACCTCGGGATAGCTTTAGACCAAAGCTAGTCATGAGCGCATGCCTACACCAATATGCTGCATGTCCCCCCAAACTTTTGTGCAGATGTACAAGAGTGCCATCGAAATCCATGATGAATACGCACCAATTTCGTCATCAGCAGTTAGATAGCAGAGAAGAGGCCGGAGCTTCGTGTCGGTAGGTAAAATGGAAGCAGTCCATATTCCACAGCGCACGTATAGCACCGTAGGTGAGGCATTTTACCGGTCTGGCGCGAAAACGGCATATCAAATTTTGATCCAGAACTTTCTCTTTAACAAAAATGCAGGATGGTGCACGAGGTTGACGTTTAAGAACATATATTAGCATGGCAGTCTATTATTATTTGAAGCCAAATTTTAAAAAATGGCTATTGAATTTGCGATTTTCGGTTGAAAATTTTCGGCGAAAATCTTGAATTTTTTCGGCAAATTTTTCAACTGTACTACATTGATAAAAAATATTTATTTTCTTTTTTATTCACACAATTCGCGTGTAACTAAAGTTTGCACACAGCTATAACATGTATGTTTCGATTTCACTTCATTCAGTTTGATATTGCTTCCAAAAATTAATAATTTGTAAATTTTAGGCTATTAAGCCAGAAGGATGCCATTGCTTTGTTTTACGTCTCAAAACAGCCACTTCCGGGATCTCGAAACTCCGGTTCGCGCATGCGCGATGCGTTTGCTCCACCGTAACTGTGGGTTCGTTGATAACGAAATCAACAAACGGGACGCTCCGGTACAAGGAGATTTACGGTGAGTGTTGACTACACTATACAAAAACATTAAAACCTAAAAAAAAAAATCAGAGATAACTGGTGCATGCTCTAGGCCTTGCTGTACATATTGGTCATATTTTATCCGCGTCCTCACAACGACCAACTGTCCACGGATTGACAAACATTTCCAAAATATATACCACTCGCCGGGCGAGTGGTATATATTTTCCTGAAAAAATGCGAGAAGAGGGTTAGTCTAGATTACCAGTCGTTTATACCACAGACCCTGGAAGGGTCTATATCGCGGTCACTTATCACCTCACGGTGGACGGCGGCGAGGGATGCGAGGTTGAATTAGCCGGTTTATTGTTGATACGGCGATTGAACATCTTTTGTTCAACGTATCAGACACCAAAAGACACGTTTTCACTTTCTAATTCCCTAAGTTAGGGGTAATTTGCGCTTTATTCCAGATATAAAATAACAGACGGTATGAATAATATGTATGCAATTGATGCAAAAATTTCAAGACTTTGTAGGCTGGGATTGTCGGTAATACACGGGGGGGGGGGGGAACTTGTATTCAAAGTGGGATAGATGCCCTGTTGAACAAGACTTTCAAAAATTTACCCTAAACACGTATTTTCACCGACTAAAAACAAGCTAAAACATACCTAAACAAGTATTTTATCTGTTTTATGAATTACCCCAACAAGTACGCAGTGCATTGAATCGTAAATATACCCTTATTATCTGCTTTGCTCTTTTAGCCAAAGTTCCGAGTACAATAGAGTTTGGTGATTTTGATCCCGGCTTAATGAGATATAACATGACAATTTCAGGTGTTAAAGTAAAAAAAAACATACCCTTTTTTCCTATATGCTGTTTTTGACCACCTAAACGATGTACGCGCGTACATCGGTGTGGAAAAAGACACCCTTTTACGAGTTTTCTTGTTCACGCATCATATCCACCTTTGAATACAAGTGGCCCCACGGGCGTATATGGGTGATATAGACATCCCTTCGTTATAGCCTCGAAATTGGCAAATTTCGCCCCTCCTAATGTTGTGTCTTGTTTGTTTCTGTTGCTATCAAAATATTTTCCATTTTTTTTTTTTATTAATTACCAAAAATATCTATAATGACATTCCAAATAGCCAGTAAGCAGTTGTTGGTTCTCAATATGCCATCTAGGAAAGTGCTGTTTAATTAACGATTACATCAACCGGTTCACGATAACTGTTGGATGGACAAACTACGTATTGAGGAGGTTGATAATTATATGTACCTTGGAAAGACAGTGATGAGTAATGATAATCTACGCTCTGAGATCAGCAAGAGAATTTGTCTTGGTTGGGCAGCCTTCGGCAGAGTGAATAACATTAGGAAAAACAGCCCAAAACAAAATGGAGAGATTAGAGAGGAAGGTGTTCATGAATACATCCTACCGGTTATGACATATTGCTGTGAGACATGGGCACTGAGTGTGCTATGATAGAGAAGCTTGCTGTTGCACAACGAAAACGAAAAATGGAAACGCGGATTCGAGTCAGAAGAGAATATAACACCTGGATTCGAACAAAATGGGGTAAAGGTATAATAGACATCATCAATCAATCACAAAGTAAGTAAAACATAGATCGGCAGGACATGTGGCACGATTCAGTGATAACGGATGGACCATCGTGTGAAAGAGTGGACCCCCAGAGACTGGACCGAGAAAGCCAGGACGTTTCAGGACAAGGTTGGAGAGATGCTCTCAATCCGGCAAATGGTCCCACTGGGCCCAACAATAACCAAGGACAGGTGTTTGTGGATGATGGAATTGCAGGAGGGGTCCTCTACTCCGAGTGACCATGCCAGCCATGGATATGGATAGTGGGACCAAAATATTCGATGTTTTTAGGTTCATAACCCTATATATAAGCAATGGGAACCAATCGAGAGATATTGGATGAAATTTGAGTAGTTGAACTTTGATATTAATTCGACATAGCAAATGTCACGTAATACAGCATTACAAAATAATTATTGGCTATCAGTGTTGAATTTTGTGGTCTAGAAACTCGGATCAATAGCTTTGTAATTTGGATATTTATTTTGCCTATCTAAATTGCATTAAATATAAATTGGTAATTAGAGATTTGTTGGCAAGGCTAAATGTCTATGACTGGGTCTCAATTATAATTTGCTCAAAACAATTTGTAGAAGTTGTTTTCAAGGGGAAAAGGGGGCACTTATTTTCAGGGTGCAATAAATTTGTTCGTACCAGTACAGTATAGGCCTATTTTGTTTTCACTGTTAAATTGGCCCGTGTACAGAAAAGTCACTATTCTCACACAGGGGCAAGATTCCCAAAAGGGCTTGCAATCTCAATCTTCTTCTCTGTTAAATCGAGATGTCAAAAGTAAAGATATAGTGCACCGGTACTGCATTGCTACCGGTTGGATTCTTATGTCTTTGAAATGGAAAAAAAAAACCCGTATCGACACTATGCTGTCGCTTAAATTTTTGGTAAGGCAAATCGACAACGGTAACCGAAAGGTTTTTTGTGTGTAGGTGAGTCGGAATATTTTTAGCAACTTGTTTTCAAACGGCACAGTTTGCGCGAAAATAGTAGAGAGAAAAAATCGGCCGAAATCAAAATACTTTGTTCAAGCGCCAGTTTTAAGCCACGATAAACGATTTTTTTCAAAATGTAAAAACAAAATTTTCATCGAAGTCCATATTATGCACTGGTGTATTAGAAATTGTTGTGTTGTATATAATTACGACTCCTGAAAGTGGCTAATCGTAACACGTCGTATTTTCAATGCAGTGGAGATTTTTATGCTTTAAGTCGGGATCCGACTTTTTGAACGTCAAGAAACAGTCGTAAATGGCATCTTCAAGACCGACTTCTTAAAATGATTTGGTGTCGTTTTCACAAGGAATGGTATATTTAGTTGTTGATATGACCTAGCACTAGCAAATTAGAGACAAAATGGGCATTTAGAAAAGCTTTAAGAGGCAATGGCGCGACTTTTTGTTTAGTAGTCTTAGGCAATGTGCAAGTACGCTAGAGACGCTAGCATGATAAGCGCAAGATCGTAAACTGGTCGAATGTTGCGACCCGTAGTTTAGTTTTTTTGGCTAACGTTAGTGGCAATATTCCAATAACCAGACGGCGTTTGGCCTTCTTGTTATTATTATAATTCGTCTTCAAAAGTATAACACCAAAAATTAAGAGGGGGTCCTTAAGATGGAATCCAGGCCCGTAAAGTCTTCCTGCAGTACTAAACTTTGTTGCCTTTCCGCAAAGCTTTTGATAGCATACACGGGGGAAGATGTGCAAAATCTTGACTTGCCTATGGAATTCAACCTAAGAGAGTTGCAGAGCTTAAAGTGATAGCAGCACCTGTGCTAAGGTTAGCTCACCTGATGGCGACACAGAGAATTTGAATAAGGGCAGGTGTTCTTCAAGGAGATACCCTCGCTCCTTTCATCTTCATTGTAGTTCTGGACTACTGCCGCCGTCAAGCTATTCCTCCGGACAGACCCGGGAACTTGGGTTACCATCATAACCAAGGCAATCCAGGGAGAATTGAAAAGCAGACCATCGCAGATCTTGGCTTTGCTGATGACTTGGCCCTCCTTCAGATACTACCGACTAGGCACAAGAACATCTACTTGCACTAGAGACAGAGGCTGGGAAGGTTGGACTTAAAATCCAATGCCAAGAAACAAACCACAAAAGCCAAATACCACTCAAAAACATGAATTATAGAATACTGCAGCCAGGTCAATGACTTCAAAATATGGGTGCATGTATAGCAACTTCTAAGCAAGACATCCATGTAAGAAAGGGACAAAACATGGGCAAGTGTCAACAAGCTATGTAAGATCTGGAAAGTCGGGACTCCCTATGGAAACAAAAATCCAAAGTTCTTTGAGCAGTTATATCTATGGTTCTAAGGCTATGGACCTTAATCAAAACAGCTTGAACAAATTAGATGGTTGTTTACATAAGACGTTTAAGGGCAGCCCTTAATGTAAGTTGGAAAACCAGAAGTACACACCACAACAGCTATATGGTGATTCTCCCAAAGTTATACACAAAAATCACGCAGACATAAGATAAGGCGGCGGGCTTCATTTCTACCGTCACCAAGAAGAAGTTGCTAGCAAGTTCATTCTTGGGGATATCCAAAAAAAGGGGTTTATGCCAAGGAATATTATAATAAATAAAAACACTGCACACCAGGATTAGAAGGGAAAATGGGGTGAATGTTGTGTTGTTGAGTGGCAGCCATAATGGAAGACAAAAAATGACGGGAAATACACACGGTGACAGCTATCATAATAAAACCCGCTGTCCATCCTCTATGCATGATGATGATCGAATGAGGTCGAATGATATATGTGATGAAGAGGGTTCCTTCATTATAAGGCGGACAAGGAGGGTAATTTTGAGGATACAAAATTTCTTTCAAATTGCACTGGGTGGTTGTATGTAGACCACCTACTGAGAAAAACCCGGGTTTGGAAGCATATGTTATTGGACACAAACAAGCAGAAAGAGAAAACCGCAAAACCTCGTTTGGACCTTGCCCGCTATCCTAATCGTCCCTATAGGAAACCATACTTTGAATTTCTGTCGTGCACGACAGAAAACACTTAATCATCATCTAATTATATAATACGGCGTCGTATTTGGCTTATTTACTTCAGGGTGGATCTAGCATTCCAAATATGCCAAAGAAAACTGGGTTGAAAAAAATTGACGATTTTCCATAGAGAAGCGCCCTCCTCATGTCTCTTTAAAGGAGTCACTGGACTAAAGTTAAACCGAGGAGTAAGTCTTTGTGAATACAGACCTATATATTTTAATATCTGGTGATATACCACAAAAACGGCTGTTCACTTCCTAGTCAAATAGCATTTCTGAATGAAAGAAAGACCAGAAGTTTTATACTTTAACCTTACTATTATCAGATAAAGTACATTGGTTCATGTGTCTTTCAAAGATAAAAACCGTGAACTAATATAAATAACAACAAATGCTAATCAGTATATAGATAATAGAAAAAGTTGATTCTTACTTCCTGGTTTCAGTACGGAACGCCTGAAATCCTGTATTAAACTATAAAAATTCGCCGTTCAACTCAGAATAACATTTTCAGATTTCATATCCTCATAAAACACAAACAATGTTTATTTTTTATTCATTATTTATTATTTTTGAAATGTTTGTCATTGAGGCTGGTGCCATTGGGGGAATTCCTCCTATTTTTTTTTGCCTCCCCCCATTCCCCGGTCAGAAGAAAAAATGACGAATTTTGAGCAAAATTCCGCGATTTGGGGCCAAAAAAATCAAAAATTTTTCGCAAAGATCGCGGATTTGGGGCCGAAATTGGTTCAAAATCTCACACTTTTGGATTATTTGGCACCACTTTTTCCCTCATTTTACCCCACCAGGAAAAAAAAATTTGGCGCCGCCACTGTATGTCTTACTCTCTATCATGCCACAGACGAACACCCCCCCACATCACACCACACTCACACCCCCCACACACACACAATAACCCCCCCCCTTCCCCCGCCCCCACACACTACACACACATACCACATATGAGTACCAGATATAACAACAGAACACACATACTAACAAACAAACACACCAGGAAAATATTTGAAATGTGTTGCTTACTGAAAAACATTGTGCAGGACAAGTACATGAGATAATTCAGAAGTAATGAATGTCCAATATAGGTCAATTGTTTTTTTTTAGGTCTTATAGGTGTACATGACATAATGCCGAGTAAACAATCTAACTTAAATTATTTTAGCTGACCATCGTGTTTTTCAGATTAGGCGTTTTACGTCTACTCAGAGGGGAGTTTATTGATAATTCATACATTTGTCACTCTTTGTAGCATGTAAATAGACTAGTTAAAACTGCCTTATGATATGACATGATTTAGTGCTATTGAAAATGAAATGAAGTAAAAACTTTTTGCCATTAGTAATTTTTTGGGGTTTGCCAATAAAAGGGTCTTCTTTTTTGATAATTGACAGGTTTTTAATGCCGTTTGGATTTTTGAACAGAGATAAGTTTCTTACTAAGAAATTATCTGGGTTCTTGTAATCTGTTTGATTTGCTATTCCTTTAAAGGGAATTACCAGCGTAAATGGAGAGAATTGAAATGTTGAAAAATGCATTTTTTTAACTTCTAAATCAGGATAAGTGCGGAACAATTCCATGTTAATGCTTTAATGTAGAAACATCACACCAAAAGTGATTAAAATTAAGTATTCAATGAATTTGTCATACCGTATCCCGCAAATAGATATATAGCCATGGCGTCTCAAAATACTACTAAACAAGTGATTTGGTTTTCACCAGTACAGAATAACAAAGACAATAATGTTTGTGTTGTGGTGACAAAAGTAAGAGAATGGTGACACAATAGCCGCTTACATTGGGATATTCACAGGGAAAAAGGCTTTTTGATATCGTAGTCGGAATTTTGATAACGAACGGACTATAGAAATTACAGAATCAGATAAAAAGTACTGACTTGTCTGTACTTACGCGGATTTCAAGATAACCACTTGTAGGTTATGTTAGCCTATCCATGCCAGTAACAAAAAATACAAAATACGAATTTGACAATTTTTTCGATGATTCGGATTAGTAAACGCTGCTATCATAATTTTTCGTGTGTGGTCTGGGATGGCTAAGAACGAAGCTCTTAAGTATTGAGTGGCTGTCAAGTTGCTGTGTAGAAATAATATCAGTTTGGATGTGTTGATCTGTACATCAAGTTAAAGAGGCACTGGCACATTTCACAAAATATGAAATTTCTTAAATTGACTCTGAAATGATATATAGGCCATTGGAAGAAAGGATATATTTACACATAAAAATACCTATTACCCAAAACAGATTAGCGGACATTGGTATGAGATAAGACATCCAGAATTGGTAGGAAAAACTTTAAGTTGACCCTAACTTTAATTCAACAAATGTGTATATTACATGAATATTTTGACTCGTACTCACTGATATTAAAACCACCAAAGGTTATAAACCGATCAAACAGTGTACATAGCGTGGGAACATGGCATACGCGTGCGTGTTCTTGTGTCAACGCCATTTTCGTCGTATGCATGAATTTAACGTCCGCGGCGAGGTTAAATTATAAAAAAATCGCTCTGTTACCCATAAGGAAGATGATGATTGGTCTTATCATTTGGCGTGAGGGCTTTGTATATATATAAAAACCTTACAACCATGCAAAACTATCGATTTTGAAAAATCTTGGGGGCGCACTATTTTTGCAAATGTGCCGTTTTCTCTTGAAGGTATGTTGGAAATTACTGGATCAAGTTTTGACTTAAGCATCCTTACAGCCATTGTTTTTTCTCAAAACAAGATTATGCTAAATCAATGTCGCGGTACATATTCGCGCAATTCTCAAGAATGACAAAGTTAAAATTAAAAAAAAAAAAAAAAAAAAAAAAAAAAAAAAAAAAAAAAAAAAAAAAAACAGTTCACAAAGCTTTACTTCTCACAGAACTGGAACGCCACAGCAAAAAAAAATGTGCGTTAGACACTTGTGCTCATACTGTTACATATGAAAATTTCACTTCAAGAATAATAAGTTTATTTCTACCGAAGTCGTCAGAAATCTAATTTGCATTATGACATCTAATGGTTGCGGTCAAATTATAGTAGCCAAACTGATGATCAACTTAATTCTAGAATCAGAATTCCAAGCAACAAATAAGGAGAACCCAAGCCCGCCATTCCCGCTAGTCAACGTATGACTGCCACTGACCAAATAAAACAACGAAGTTCAAAGTCGTTCCTCTTATGGTTAACGAAGCACGACAAGAGAAACTACCTTGTTGTGAAGTGGCTTTTAAGCAGTTTATTCCTGTTTTTATGTCGAGGTCAATCGCGTTTGTTGCTTTGCTTTTTAAATAAATGCAAAAGGCGCTCTAGTAATCGTATATTCTCATAAACTAATTAAAACTGTTACAGTAGTCATGGTCGTACTGAGAAAATATCAGTTTAAGTATTCCAAAATTCTGTTTTTTCAGTGTTAGGAATCACGCAAGTTATTCACCGTGCTACCATCATCATACTCAATTGGACCAATATGGAAGGAGTTACTAGACATATTGCGTCACTGTAAATTAACACAGATGATTTTAGACAACTTACGAAATCACAAAATATGTACTCTAAGCTCTCATCAGACACACTTTGCGTTCAGTCCAATATTGATAGAATCATTAATGATATTAAACATGAACTCATTAAATAAAATTCAACCTCTTCTCTTGTGCCCATTATTGACCATATCGTGTAAACTGACGTGGAGTACTCCATGATTAGTAACGTTTTGTTAATTACCATGTTAGCATGATGTATTAACGGGTATAAACCTTGCTAGTGTTCACTCTTGACCCAATGCTGTCTATGCACTTAATTGGCAGTGCTCGGTTATAGCGTAAATAGGGAATAAATTAATTGAGAGATAAAACGTTTTTTTAGCTGTTGGTTTTAATTTTAGAATATTGAAGGTTTGTCACGAGGCAACGCTAAGCTGTGCGCCACAGAATAATGGTAAAGGGGTGTGTTAAAAACTAAAAAAATATATAAAATTTTAGTTAATTCTTCGAATGTCAGATAGCAGTTACAATTTCAAAGTTGCTCTATGATGCAGATGCGTTTTAATTCAAAAACCAAGACGGGTGTAGTTTTTAAAATTTTATTTTTTAGACTAAGCGAATACATCTAGGTCATTGTTATCGTAATGCAGAATTAAACTGTTCACCAAAATTCTTTTATCACAGACTTAGGCGGTTTGTATCAAGGCATTGAAATTCAAAATTAACCACTTTTGCATTTCCAGCGTTTTTTATAACGGAACAAGAAATATTTATTAAATTTATTTTTAATTAAAAAGAAACGTAAACATAATATGATTGTTTCCTATCACACAATCTATAGTTTTTGACTCCTGAGTGGATTTTTTGGTAAACGTTACGTCGTCAGTCTGTATACTACAAACGAATTAGGTCAAGCTGTGCGTAGGCACAGCTGACATATTGGCTTCTAGGCGTTCTTCTTTTCCTTCTTTCTTTCTTCCAATATCGCTCCCTTACAATGGACGTTCTTCAACAAACGCTGGGCAGATTTCAACCAAACTTGTTTTGAAGAGAACCGCTGGGCCAAGCATCATATATGGTGTATACAGATTGGGACAAAGTTCATGTGATGCCGATTAAAGGGGCAATTTCTTTGGAAAAATCTACAAGTCCTTCTGCCGAAATCACTTGCTATGACACAAATTCAGTCAGAAGAACCGTTAACCCAAGGCCCAATAGGGTGTACACAGATTGGGGTGAAAGGCAAGGGATGTCGATTAAAAAAAAAAAAAAAAAAAAAAAAATGGGGATTCTTCAAAAATCGATGAATTACTTCTTCTAACACAAATATCAATTGCTCTGATAAATTCAGTCAAAAAAGAACCCATTAACCGAAGGCCCGTATAGGGTGTACACAGATTGAGGTGAGAAAGACAGTGTTTGCCAATTACAAGGGGCATTCTCTTTGAAAATCTATAAATTCCTTTTCTGCCTCAATTAATTGTATGATCACAAAGTTGGTCCCTACTAACACTGACCCAAGATCCATAAGGGAGTAAACACATGGGGTCAAAGGTCATGTAGGCCGTTAAGGGGCATTCTTCATCAAAATCTATTTTTTTTTTTTTTTTTTTTTAATTAACAATAATAAATCACTTAAATCAGAAGAACCTCTTCTGGCTCAAGGACCATATAGAGTGGTATACACAGATTGGGTTTAAAGACAATGTGGGCCGATTAAGGGGTATTCTTTGAAATTCAAAATTCACTTCAATCTCAAATCTAGTGCTATGATCCACCATGTTGGTCAGTAAAAAAACATTAACCACTGATACAAGTCATATATGGGGTGTACAACAGATTATCAAATTCAACATACACTGATTAAAGGAGGGGGGCCCTCTTTGAAAATCTATAAATTCATCTTCTGCTTAACTTACTTACTCAAATCACCCTCTGTTCAATTAAAACAGGTTCACGCGGTGTGGTCCAAGGTCTAAGAAACATTGTCATGCTGATTGTGCTTCTTCAAAGCCAATTAGCCCTAGTTTCATTGTGTTTTCTCCATGTTTTTGTGAGCCTTCAACATGTTCAAATCAACGCAAGGGATAACACAGATTACCCGAAAGGATGCTAGAATATCCAGGTAGTCATTCAATTTGCGCAAATCCTCTGGTAAGGGGATAAAATTATGAAAATAGTAAAAGTGGATCTCTAGAATTGAAATTCTTCTCTTCCATCATGTTTGCTTGCCATTATTATTTAATCCTAGTGTAATGCTATTACCGATGATGTATAAAATACGACTGGAAACTCTTCCCATAGAGAAAGGTCAAATTAATATTCGGTAATTTTAATTAATACGATGCCAGCGCCGGTAACGCGGAGAAGAGCTCTGTGGACTGTCTCGAATACGCCTTCATGAAGCGTGAGGTACCCGGGAGTTGACGATACGCATAATGTGAGATTAGATGGGATACTGATGGGGTTAGCTTGTCTGATGAATATCAAATGGGGTTTTAATGTTAGGGATAAGGTTAATGTTACAGATGACAAAACCAGGGTGATCAAGAAGATTAACGGATTATAGATATTTTGGCCTCTACTGACAAAAGAAAGGTTTATTTTGTCATAAGCGGAACCGCGTATGCGTGTGCTGTATGTAAACGGTTGTGAACTGATATTTGTTCAATTGATCCCATTAACAATTATTTACATTCCACGCAAAGTAACCCCTCTCCGTACGTAAAGAATAAGCCGCGATTTGTCAATCGTGCAAAAACAAAAGGTTGTAGACATGGTATAAACTATACAATGAAATTTGTAATTCCGGAATAAACATGTGTCTTCTATCCCTGTTCTACTCTTTCCCTATCTCAAAATGCTTAAGGATGACAAAATGGTTTATTCATAGATCATGTTGCCTAGAAACCTTCATACATTTTGTGCACCTTTTACATAGTCATATCGCCTATGCGGAATATTAAAGGGCCATAATGGCATGAAAAAAATGACATAATGAAAGGACCCTTACTGATCACTTCCACGAGTTTGAAAACAACTCGGATGTTTACATTCTGAAAAACAGTTAAAACGGAAGGGTCGGGGGGCAGTGGGGGCGTTGTGGCAAATTGCTGGAACCGAAAGTAAGGGTTCAGGTGTTCCCATCCCTGACAGAATTACAGTTATCTAGCATGTTTTGCGAAAATTCAAAAGCATTCAGACCAGGATTCGGGCATTGTACTTTGGCTTGTACTAGCTAATGATCTGGCCAGGAAAGATGGATTAGCTGGGATAGCACATATACAATAGCAATGGTCTGTGAGCTGATGAAAACATGCTTTCAAATTGGTAAATGCTGGCAGTAAGGTCCCGCATCATGTCAGACAATTGCCACCTCCCCCTGAAATATTCCTGTTTTATGGTTGATGAATGTAAACATTCCAAATTGTTTCAAATCGTGGAGATATTCAGTAGGGTCCTTTCATTATGTCATTTTATTCATGCCCATTATGTCCCTTTAAGGACTTAAAATAGCCTTAATAATAGCCCTCTATTGTTCATTATGTGTGCCGAATACTTGGCGGACATGCTTTGGTTCAGTTATTAATAATATATATACCTTATGATTGTGCAATTCAATGCTTATTTTTCTTTGGACATTCACCCTATCGTCCCCAAAAATCCCAAACCTGTTACTGGGTCCATTAATTGTAGTAATCGTAAATCGTAGAGGGCACATGTGGTCCACTGGATATGACTGCCGACTAATGATCCAAAGGTTGTGGGTTCGAGCCCCGCGCCTGCCACTTGGGAAGGCACTTTATCTCACTGCCTCGTCGACCCCAAGCGAATATTCGGGTAGCTGTTAGGGGGAAGAATTTTACAAATCTAAGTGTGATAGGAGTTGCGTGCCTTGGCCAGATGCCGGCCTAGATGAAGCGAAATGATCGTGACGATTTCCTGCGGCCCAGAGTAATATAATAGGCAACCGCGCTGTGATCTTGGAAAAGGAAAAGGCGCTTTACAATGTCGGGTATATTATTATTATATTTATTTTATAAGTCTATCCATACACCCTATAGTTTAGTGCCACGATTGCGAAGCCGAGAGAGAGTCCATATGTGTAACAACACATCTGGAATGTCTGCGTCTGGTAGCAATGTGCGACTTTCACATGGATATACATCCGTACTAATAAAGGGGTTCTGTCTGGGAGATACACCTTGCATCATACTAAATATTTCGCAGTATGCTCCCTCTTATATCCTGTAAAAAAAATAAGAATCGAAAAAACTAATGTATTTTAGGAACCACCTGTCTTTAGCCATTTATTGAGGGTATTAAACCGGAGGTTGAAAAAACCTATAAAACCACTTCCTGCGTGAAGCATAACAATGAGGTTAATTCCCCTTGTCTAATATTTACACAAATATGAATTAGTTAGTCCCAGTCATCGATTGTCAGGGTGATTTAGATTGTCCCGGAATACCCCGTAGTCCCTAGAGGAAATGACTACGCGAACCTGACGATCACGCAAAAAAAAATTCTGATTAGTCTAGGAGCAATTTCACCCTAACCACAATGCAAAGGGTCCGCTCGTGGATTTTTGAAAAGTGGGAAAAAGAAAAATATGCATTTTGGGTTTAAGGATATAAGGCTGTTAAAAAGGAGTCACACAAAATGCCAATACCACTTTCTAAATTTCGAGTAAATTTCTTAAACAACGATTTGACCCACATTTTATCAGCCTTTAATAGAAATTGAGATTGGAAAAAAAAAAATAGGCCTTTGGATTGTTAATGGTGGAAGCCAACACAAATAAATAATATTTCATGTATGATGAAAGTGTCTGTCCTATGTACTCTAATAATTACACCGATTAAAAGACTGCTATTAAAAACAGTGGAAGCAGTTACTATACTTAATTAATGTGGAACGCAATACATTTATGGGCTTTACATTTTTAGAGTCCCTAAATGTAAGTTAATACTGATAATTAATGTGGAAACGTGATTACATTTATGTGGTTTACATTTTTAGAGTCGCTAAACTATAAGTAATGACTGTTCAACATCCAATTTGGTGTCACGGTCAAGGGTCACAAATCCATGCACACTTATAGCCTCCCTAATATTTTACTACTTTTAAAAGAGCGATAATGGAGTAAGGTTTCGTCGGAAAGAGTGCTAGAGACCGTATTCAATTAGCCGCCTGTTGGTGGACAAGATAGGACGCATTCCAGTATTTACAATATTTACCTGTCACTGATCCCTGTGGAATCGCTAACATGGATCGATTGACAGCTTAATGTATTGTATTTCCTGGATGTAGGATCTGTCACCACCAAATGTCGGGTGGCTGAACGTCATATTGAATACGGTTCTTCTTGCTTACTATCTTGGGGGGGTCTATTAAACTGAGGCTTTAATCACAGATATATAGAGAAAAGCTCTTTTGAATGATCCTGTAGTCACTGTAAAGACATCAACAAATCTAAAACATAATAACAATAATCCTCCTGAGGTGCTGGATAAGCTAATGTTCTACCCTAAAGGTAGACAATAGTCCACCTTGGAGAAATTTGTCCGACTACAGGCCAACTTTAAAACTTTATGAGTGCATTTTAGGAAAAAATCGTTTGGACGTTTTTATTTGAGAGATTGACGTGTTAGTTCACTATCTACTGCTGCTGGTACGGAATAAACTATATTCTCAGATGTTGTTTGAGAATTTCTTTAGGGTTTTCACTTAAATGAAAAACCAATATTCTATATTGCAAAAGAGGGGGAATCAAGCCCTACACAGTGTGTTACAGAGAGAGAATCTCTTAACTAGATCAGCGAGAGAGGTGATCTACATAAGCTTTACGATGAATTGGCTATATGGATATCTAAATAAAAAAATTAAATGCTCCAAGAGCGGTGTTTATTATTTTGCCATCATTATAAAATCTAGTTGAAAGACCACAATTCAACTAAACACACATTAGTCTTTGTCAAAATTTGGCCACGTTTCTTTTACGTTTAAAGCTCTCACAGAGGGATTACAACGTCGTGCAAAGTAGAAGCTAAAGTCAAAAAAAATAAATTTTGGGTTTTGACCAGATGAACACTAAATAGTGCATGAAATGCACTAGCACGAGATGCCATCTAATGGGAAGTCTGAGAGTGGCACACCAATGAAGTGAAATTGATGATCTTGTTACATTGCCTCAAACCTGCTGTTAAAATTTTTGAGAATTCTAGTCGCAGGTGTAGTTCCCTAGACAAGTACCAACATAACTGTGCAAAAATATTAAATTTGAAATAAATTGGGGGCTCTCAAAAAATGTGTTGTTTTGCTTTAAGCTCACTTATCGGTCCGAATATGTCTATCTCTGAATCGCTTAAATTGAGAACGCAATATATCTATTAATATTAGTAACATAAAAAAAAGGAACAGCACTTTTTGTTGTTATATTATTATATATTATTAGCACAAAACATAACAATGCTCCAGGAGACTATATATTGCTCGTATTAGCATAAAAAAACAATTGATGCTGCTTTATGAATGATCAAGCCTTGTAACATATTAAAGTTATGCAAAACGCAATAAAATGATTTAACACCAGGAAATGATTTCTGATCGCTTTTGGGTTGCTTGGATACCATGTATGGACCCAATCGTCCTCTCCCATTGGTGGTTTCCACAACCAATCAGGGCGTTGTATTTTTCGGGGAAGCTGGACCGGTTTCTTCTTGGAAATGGTCACTTAGCTATTTGCCCACGGGGAGGAGTCTAGTTCGCCCTTCTGTGGCTTGTGGGACAATATAAAATTCCTCCCCTCCCTCCATATGTGTGGTTTTTAGACCAGAAGAAGGGTCTTTTAATTTTCCTCGATTAGGTTCAGTGGGGTTTATTGGTATCTTTTGTGATTTGTAATTAGTATTTTGGCGAGGTTGTTTATCTTCGATTATGTTGAATCTTTGTTTTTTGTGCGGAACAATTTGGAAATTGCGGTCACTTATGGATCTGAACCTTCTGTAAATTGAACTTGAAGCATATATGTAATAATGAAATTGGATGTACCTTAAGTTAGGCTATGGATAGGTCAGTATCCTCTAGCAAACTAATATTGTAAATCTATAGATTCCAATAAGGATCTAATTGGGACTTCAAGTTGTGAAGTTTAGCTATATTCTTGGATCGTACCTTCTTTGGCAAAATTTGCTGGGGGTGGGAACACACCGGCTTAGTATATTAAGTCGCCGTGTGCATTAAGATTTAACCGGAACTTCGATTGTGTATTAGAGGCCGGTACATTCCGCGTACCTTCTTTGTCAAATTGCTGAGGAGTGGGAACTCAGTGGTTTAGTAAATTCTTGTCGCTGAGTGCTTTGGAATTGGAACGAACTGTAATTTGGATACATAAATTATTTGAATACTTTTATTTGGAATTGAAATCATAGAGTTTGATTTGTATTGGAATAAATAGGAGACAACTCCTGGCAAATATTCGCCACGTTCATATCGCATTGCTTTCTGGTTTTCATTTCTCGGATGGTCATCCGAAGGATACAATAATTGATTAATGGACACCTAGAACTTTTCAGAGGTTTTATAGGGTGCCAAACGTAGAACAAAATACTAAACCTCAGTCCTGTGCTTCTGCTCTAAAGAGAAACACGCCTTGATAAACATGGTGCACGATAAGCCACAACTAAACTTTGATCTATTTGTTACGTTATATGCGGCATTGGTACCTATTCTCTAGTTGTTGGTAAGCATTCTAAATAAACAAACAACACACAGACCGAAACAAACCAACCAACACACGGTTTTAGAAAAACTGGGGTTATTTTTTTTTCGCAATAATACTTAATACTTAAATGCCAATTACTGAGCTATTGATGGCTTCTAAGTAAACCCAAATTGTTAAGTGCATTGCTTCTTTTATGGGTTATTCTTTTTCTGCAGTGACTCAACAACGACTAGTTCAATCACACTCTCTAAATTTCTTAGATAAAAAGGACAAATCTGAATTTCCGATTAATTTCAATGTATTTTGATTCAAATTTTTTAATTAAAAAAAAAAAAAAAAAAAAAAAAAAAAAATAGATTGATTTTTAATCTAAGAAATTTAGATGAATAATTGATATACAAAAATAAACAAAGCGTTTTGCGAAATTCACCTCTGAGAACACAGGGAAATAGACTTCACAAAGATAAAAAACCCGGAATATCACTCGCATTCCTCTTGATTTATATAGACGAAATCGGTGAATACCTCCAACTACGTACCTTTAGGTAATTCCATTTTCACCGTTTTACTGAAATCTTAGCTTACCTTTCATTGTAGACAAGCAGATTTCGGCGAAATATTGAAATATAGAAAATCGTATCTGGATTCAACCCTCCTCGGATGACTCACAGAAAACCACATGACATAAAAGTGGAGGACAATGCCCGGGAAGAGGTTTTGGTGATTAGTTTGAAAAGTAATGATTCCGTTTTCGTATTCCTTTCACTGACAGTTTTCCAAACATGTGATACTCTCCACACGTCTTCTCCAATATGAAGAAATTATGACACCAACAATTATACCCCAAACCCATCTTGCGCCTCTAAGGCTTGGTAACGAATGTTTCATCTGATAATTTTCATTTCTTTGCTTCAATGATTATTACTGTTTCACAAAACATACCCGTCTTATCGCCGGACAATCCCTTGGTTTTTGGTGATAAAAAGTGAGGTCTTGTCAAGGATGAGTAAAATCAAGGCAAAACGGTGTACATGTTGCACAAATATCAACATGGAGAAAACGGATGTCATATACGCTTATATACACTAATAAAATTTTTAAGTGGGGGATAACTTTGCAGAGGAGTATACCTTGTGAGTGAATCCTCCGTGGTATTTTGTGGGCCACATCACCAATATCCATGAAACAATCATTTATTATTTACATACTAACGAATGCAGTTGATCCCGAAGACTGTCCCTTGATTTTTAAAGTAGAATAGCGATAGCCATTGCCTGAGTGGAAATGTATGATCAACCGCGTTATATTCCCTAGCGTGTGCGCGATTGCGCACCAGTAACGCGGGCATTGTTTTCATATTTTGAAGCGCTTTGCGAATTCAGCGTGCTGCAGACAGACGGAGATGCTTTACACCTGAAGACACCTGTTAAAGCATACGTCAAAGATCGCAAACGGATATAGAGCTGTTATATAATACATAAGAAGGAGTTTAAACAAAATGTAATTAGAAAATGTATGAATGAACTGGAAAAAATCCAATTAGCAAGGAAGATACAATTTTGATAAGTGAAAGAACAACACCTGCGGCCTCATTCTTCTGCCCAGATTAATTGAAATTATATTAAGACGTGGCTAGCCTTGGACTGATATCTTGATTGTGTTGGATATCCTATTTTCAAAAGTTTTCTCTCTCTATTCCCTCACTCGCTCCTCTCTCTCCCTCTCTCTTCAATAAGACCCATGTAAAGAACAAATATATAGTTTCTTCTTTAATCCGCGTATTTCGAAAAAATATCAACCACCTAGGAAAAGTGATCATTTGCAAGCCCAAATATAGTGCGCGGGTGCATGTCTGGTGACATCAAATCAAGCATAACGCAATACTAATTCTATCTGAAATTAAAGAGTTCCAAAATCTAAATTAATTAGAGGACTCCACACACGTAGCCACTTAGAGTCCTAAAACCAGGGCATTCATTAAAAGTAATTGATCAGATTTAAGTGAATGACATTAAGATAGATTACTTTGTGTTAATTTTTACAATGCTTCGATATTGGACACCAAAGTAGGCCACGATTCATACAACTGGAAAATCACTTTCAAGAGAAAAATCACAAACCAGGTCAAATCTATATATCTGTACCTGTTACTACGTCACGGCATATTCCGTGTGACACCATTAGGTAACACAAGACGGAGTGCATTAGAGAAAAAACAACATTCGAATACATTCGTACTGCATCAAACCATGATTTCATCATTGGTAATGTAAACTTTGTCGTGGCTGATAATCTTCTAGTATTTAATGCATAGAACCCACAATGTGGTTCAACATCAAATGCTAACATTTCAACATTCTACTTCTTCATCAAGAAATCATCCACCAATAATATAATTGATACTTCCAGTATACAATTTGTAAAGTATGTAAACCTTTACATTATTCAATTGTGAAACACATCACCGTCAAAAAAAAAATTTGGCGAAAATCGTCATGTAAGTATTATGTAATTTTACCAATTACGTCCAATTTCTCAAGGTGGGTGACCTGAACATGGTACGATTTTTCGAATTTTTTTGCTTTCATGTGAAGCTATGTGAAGCATTGTCAAACGAAAAGTGGTACCACTCAAATTTGGCCATATGGATTGTGTGGTGTGTTAGAAAGAGCTAGCGCCCTCGACCACATTGATCATAACAAACATCAAGGTAAACATTTTTCTCTCGTCCGGCTAAAACTCAAATATAAAGTCAGGGGAGAGGTTGTCAACGGGTTCACCCACCTTTTAGTGATGTGGCCTATCGTTATGTTTTTGGATTTGTCGGCTATTTTGCTACATTTCGATTTTTTGTCGTTTGCGGTTAGCATTAACAACTATTTGGTGTTGTTCACATTTTGTTTTTAACCAACAGCCGTTTGGCAGCCATCGTGGAGTTTAGAATGGTTGCTACTCTTCAATATATTTCCCTATCTCTCGTTTGTGGGCGACATAGAAAGGTAAATTGGTGTCTATACCCAAGTTTTTGTGATACCGAGGTTGCTATTAAAACCGTATTTAAGTTGCAATCATAATTCTTTGGCGGGCATTTTGAATTAAAAAAGTCAGGGCGACAATATCGTGATTGCGGATCAGTTGTTAGAGAGAGGGGAGGATGGAGAGAAAGAGAAAACCCAATTGTGACACGAGAACGCTTAACTAATCAATCAAGGGTAGAGTTGTCAAAAAGTAATGTTCTAAATGTAACTTATTAGCCTTTGAACACTAATTACATTTCCGGTGACCAGAATTCATTCGATGAATATCACAGATAGATTAAAATGAAAATAAGAAAAAAAGGCTTTATAGTGAACGGTCACACTAAGAATGCATGTTATTACGTGCTGGTCTTGGCGAGTCGGCTGTTTGTGCATGAACCCAAAAAAACTTGGACCTGACCCAAATTACATTAAGACGCGGCGGTCAAATGCACACTGCATCCAACAAGAGTTATGCATAAGTACGCTAGTAAACATGCATCTCTGTTCTTAGAATGAGCTCTGCAATATTTATCACATAACACGATTTGCTTCGTATGGCTGTTCATAGAGATGAACGACTGTGTCTTGTTTTACAATAGACTCAGCATATCAAGATTGGTGAAATAGTTAGTTCTTTAACACAATGATCGGAAACCAGTACTCAATTGAACTCATGCCCGTGACCATAATACCATGCGAGAGGAAGGTCTATTGATTAGTTTTCTCCTCTGAAAACCAAATTTCTGGAGGTAACATCTTCGGTTGTTTTAAAATTTAGCGAATACTACATTAAGCGTTAATTCCATATAAAATTATCTGCAAAGAGAGCCACAATTCCCTTAGATTATAGAAATGGTAGTCAAACTTAATGAGACTGTTAGCCATCACAATGGATCAAACTCGCGGACCACAGTCCCTAAACTCCTAAAGTTGGTTAACCCAGTTGGTAACCACAGTTGAAAGCTTAGAAAATGACTCACGCTAATGGCAATTCTAGAGTTCCACTAAGAGATGACCTCGCCATTTTGGGGTCGGTTCTGTTGACACTTAAGTGTATTTCTTGTACACTCCCGTTAGTGTATAGGGTGGGCACCCCTATGAAAACCACTTTGGCGGTGGATTTTTGAGGTACATCCAACACGACAATCCCCCATGATGCTTGAGTATACGAGTGAAAAAAAAACAACTGTGCCTGAAAAAAAACATAATTGACCCTGACATGTGTACTCAGCTATGACGCAGTTGATACTTTCATGATCTTAATAGTTTCGACTTCCTATGCTGAAAAATGGACGTAATTGGTGAAAAAATTAGGTTATTAGGTATGAAAGATTTTATACGACTGATCCAGGAAACCATTTTGTCACCATATTCAGACAAAATGAGAATGAAAACCCAGCTTAACTGTGCAAATCCCAGTGGAATGGGGTGGTATAAAAAATGGATTAGCCACGAAAACTTTCATATCAACCTACTTCTTCACCAAATTCCTCCATTTTTTCAGCATAGGAAAGGCCAAAAAATACAGATCATGAAAACATCAACTGTGTCACAGGGATAGTAAAAGGTCAGGGTCATATTTGTGTTTTTTCATGACATTTTTTTTTATTCACTATGTAAGTCTTAATAGAGGTTCTGTTTTTACCTAGTGGCACCGTATGAACGTCTGACTTTTTCCATGTTGATTTCTGTACATTTACGAAGTGGCTGGAACTCTACCATTTCTATACTGACACAGACTTTTTATCCTTGGTATAAGGAACGACTTCTTTTGTTTTACATCAATAGAGTAATTGGATGACATATGTGTTGTTCATAATCAATGAAGCAAATACATTTACCATACAAGTGGAAACATTCCTTCCCAAGCCTGCAAAGTGTAAAACACAAAAGTGGGTGTGGGGTTGCACAGGAGTATATGTTGACTCTTAAGGCTGTTGTTGCCTTTAGGATCGAAGTAGCTCAGAAAGCATATATGAGCCAGGGGTATATCTACCAAGTTTGGGGCACTGTAGTATTCAAAAGCAACAATAGAAAGCCTAAGTGTGGCCTAAGATTGCTTGCTTGCTTGGCTTGTTTGCGCTTGTTTTGCTTCTTGATTGGTTGCTTGATTGATTGATTTAAGGAGGGTGGGCCAGATCTGGTCCGATTTTTCATCAGATGTTTTCTCTCATAACACCATAAGAAGCATAACACCAAAAAACATATGAATATTACAAAATAATTATTTTGATTTAAATCGGTCAGGCCGTTTGGATAGTAGTATGTGTACCTAATTTGGCTCATAGGACAGTGTGCGTTAATAAAATGGTCGACTACAGTTTTGTTTTGTTCGTAACATGTAAAAGAAACATTTCCTGGACCTTAAATTTCACTGGGGTAATGAGAAAAAAAGTGAACTTTCTTCTGATACCTAAATCTCATTTTTATGGAGTAAAGTGGGGCGAGGTTGTCAATCAGGTCACCCACCTTTTAATTGATTGATTGGTAGGCTGACACTCCAGGAGAATATACTCACATTTTTGATAAAATCAAGTAAATGAACTTTTATGTGATGACAATTTGGTTTGGATTTTGTTTCGACTCAATTTGATAGAATTGCATAATGTAATCATAAACATATTTTAATACAATATAAGTAACTGACATAATTGTGATTTATCATCAGACCAGGCCAGAATGTTTCACAGCGAAGCCGGTATTTTGACTAAATTAAATGATTTCGCTGCCTATCGTTATTTTGACGAAATTAACTGATTTTGCTGCCTACTGTGATATGATTAATATGATATCTTTCCACACAGTAGGCTTCTACGCCAAATGAATCAAAAACTGTATCCTATGAACGAATGTTATGATTGGGTAAAGAATAGGGCACTCAATTCAGTTGACTCTTCACGCAACATTAGTGTCACGCTTTATTTCATTATCGTCTATGAAGCCCGGACTGTGGCTCCCGACGGACTATATCTGCTTTCACATCGGTATTAATGTACTTTGCTCGCAAGCAACGCATGCTTGTGCATACCACGTCTTTCCACATCCGAATCAGAAAATCTTTTGATAAACCAACTCGTTTCATTATTCATATACATTTTTCTCCAGAATATGTATTACTTTCCGAAACTCTGAACTTGAATTCCCTATCCCCAATGGGGGCGGGCCATACCACCTTGGCCATCCGGCAGTGACCAAACGAGCTTGGAAAAAACGCTGCCCCTCAATGATAAAAAAGACAAACTGAGGTACAAAGCGTCTTTGTCCAAACCCTTTGCCCCTGCCATTCTTCCGTTGTTCAATTTTCGAAAGCAACGCAAAAGAAAATTGAAACAAAATATGGTCCAGAGTTACCAAGTCCTCTTCCGCCTCCTTGATACGCCCTTAACCTTAACGTACAAAACAAAACAGGAAAATCCAAAACAAACAATGTAGTCTGTGATAATTTTGTATAAAACTAAAGGCTGTCCCAAATGATTAGATACCCAAATTGTTTAATTTTTTCACCATCAATTAATTTAGGTTACTTTGTTTGAAAGTGAACTTAAAACATACCACAAGATTTCAGAAGAGTTATGGATCAAAACAATCGGACTAATTTAACTGAAATCATATATATTCCATTTTCTTAGAGATGTCGATTTCATCCTTTGGACAAAGTGAAAAAAACAAGTGTGTGACCACGTGCCTCTTAAACTAATTTTTAAATAATAATTAAAATTACGAAATAGGTTTTTCGAGGTCCCACACTTTGCAATATTCACTCAAGTCAACCAATTTTTTAAGTCAAATTATGGGAAACAATTAGACGGACAATTTCATCTGCACTTATCAAAAATGAAATATCAATATTATCTATTTGGATACAACGAATATTATTGCTATGAAAGCAATCGTTTAGACTATTTATAAAAGAAAAACGAGCAGAGGATTTGTAAGCCTGTCAAAGACCGAAAATGCAATCGAAATATTTGGTACAGCTCTGTGATGTTCTGGAGATTCCGCTAACCATTTATACCAAGTTCCTGTAATTAATACCAAATAAAAGTTTGTCGCTTTTGATAAAATCGAGTGACTAACGAAAATCGACAAAGACACGGTATAATCCGCTTTGTTTTTTTTCGGAAATATGAACCACAGTTTTGAGTATAGACACATGATCAATGGCGATATCCCTTTTGAAACCCAGCTTGCATTTCAGTGACTCTGCTAAATTCATTTGCTAAGCTCATTAGGCGAGTAAGTAAGTATTGATATGACAAGTTTTACATATAATTGGAAGAAGTGGAATGTCACGATAATTGTTTGGATCATTGGGATTCGGTGAACTTTTTGGCATATCGGAACAATTATGCTTTGTCTGTACGTCTCACCAAGAAGGAAAATTTAAAACCTTGGTAATAATGGGAACATTAAAACATTCCACCTGGAATTCCATCTTTACCAGCACTTTTCTCATTTGCAATGTGAAACAGCATTTTCCGTTATCCAATAAATTTTCATTTCCGTGTGGTCCAGTCCAGTGGTTACGGAGCTTGACCCACACGATCTCGAGAAACCAGCAGTATTAATCTACAAACCAGAACCCAGACCAGGGGCCTGTTTCACAAAGACTTGCGATTGATTGTAAGTTTGATTTATCAAGCGTACAAGCGTAGTCTGAACTTACAATCAAGTTCAAACTTACGCTTGATCGAGTTATTCTGTGAGTTTAATCCCAAGATTCCAGGTAGTAATGAGCATCGGCTGTATATCGGACATAAACATACTGGGGTGTCCAAACCACGCTGCACATGGATCAAGAAAAGCCAGAATTTATTGTCTCTGCCACGCCCTGTGTTTTGAATGAGTATGCATACTGTGGTGCAATACTACAGTGCGATTAGCGCGTCCCGCCCAACACTGCACATACGCAAAAATATCGGGCATTCTGTCATGCAACTCGTCAAGCAAATACTCTGTTTTTATTAGTTTTGAAGCAATTTTAAAAACTATTTGTGAAGGGTGAAGTCGTTTTCATGCATAATAATAATAATTATGGTTATGGTTTTTTTTCGGCTGATAACAGAAATTATCGCCCTCGCCAAGAAAATATTACAGGAGCGTCTCGACTCGCCCGACTATTGATCTAGGCTCGGGCGATTTCTGTTATCAACCTCAGCCATCCAATTATATAAAAAATCTGTCCTCAATACGGTTAGATATGGGTGACACCTAGGTTGTTGCCATCAGTATTGTGTAAAGAATCTTGGGTTGTGTTTTTACCATGGAGTAGTCCAATCAGTTAAAGTGTAAATTACAATATTCGTTAAACTTATGGCGTATTCGAAGGTTTATCACTTTTGATGCTTGCAACTATGGCGTCCGATCTTTGGTTTTGTCCCGCATTGACTATGCCAACTCATTACTATATATGACGTCAATGAAATATATCTCAAAAGGCTTCGGTCCTTGCAAAACAAACTCCGCGTTTGATGTTCGCATGCAGTTGTTACCAGAGTTCGTCACGTCTTTCATTCACTCTTTACTGGTTGCCTGTTAAGGGCCGTGTCAGATACATCCCCTTCTTTATGTGTATACGTCTCTTCAAGGACATGCTTCGTCATACTTTACTGATGATTTCAATTTGTATAATGTGTTGAACAGTAATTCTGATGGTACAAGACGAAGGCTACGGTCTTCTTCTAATATTACGCGGCTTGTTATACCTCGTACCAAGCATAGATTTGGTGACAGATTATTCAACGTCACAGGTCCTAGGCTCTGGAACAAGCTTTCCGTTAACATTAGAGAGGCACCTTCCACCGGTGTCTTAAACGACACCTGAAAATAAACTTATTTCCTGATGCTTAAAATTAATTAGTTTTCCTTATTATGTTATATGTCATTTTGAATATTAATTTCTTATTTTAGGTATTGCTGTGAGGCGCAGGGTTCTCTGTAGAGCGCCATATAATGCATTTATATATACTCTTTTGGTAACCGCTCCATGTTCAACTTTCATGCAAAACCTTTCATTCCCCAAGGACAGGACCATGTAGTCAGACTGTTGTTACATTTTTGTAATTCTACAAGCAAATACCATACACGGAATGTCTGATCTGCATCAAGATGAATAATTTGGTACCAATTTGAAGCAGGGGCGGCGCCAGGGTAAAATCATAGGAGGGCGAAACATGATAGGGGGGCGAAACAGTACAAAATGGACTCATTTTGGTTAAAACCCCTAATTTTTGCGCAAAAAGCCCTGTTTTTCCTAAATTTAAAAATCTCGGGGGGGGGGCGCCCCTGCCACCCCCCTGGCGCCGCCCCTGATTTGAAGCTAATATGTGTATTCTAAAATTCTGCCTTGAACATTATCAGAGCTATACTCATGCAGATTCGATTTTTCGGCAAGAAACTTGAAATTTTGTATATTCTGTCGGTAAACGAAAGGAGACTCTAGTGAACCATAAACAAACGAGAGGGTGCTAGGCTCACTTGCTCTGGTGGTCTCATGAGCTTATAGTGACAAAAGTACCTAAATGAGCAGAACTCACCTAAATCTTGGAATTTAAGCACTTTTTGTCACTATAAACTCATTGCAAAAATTGTATTGGAAGAAATATTGTGGCACGAACATTAAACCTCTTCTTGATGATAATTATCTATTACATTTTCAGCATATTTTTACAAACGGAGTTGCCATATGTCATTTATTGCCTATTAATGATTCGTTATCTATTAAATTGTCAGTATTTTACCAGATTTTACAAACGGAATTGCAACATATCATTTATTGATTGCCATATGTAATTTATTGCTATCAATGATTCGTGGCGCCTGTTCCTGTAATTACATTTTAATAGAGTAAAATACAGTTTTCGCGACCTTTATATGCAACACAATGCATGGATTATAGCAATATTTTAGTTGTGAATTGTCAGAAGGTACCGTTTTACACCACAACTCAGACAACACCTCAGTGATTTTGCACTCATGGGAGGACAAGCTTTGGGTTTACCTAATTAAACCACATACCCGGCTTAGCGATTTTTTTCAAGTGGTGGTGGCGGAAGCTATTTTGAGTCACCGTATTTTAAAAGCCCTGCATGCAGTAATAAGGTCACTTCCGTATCATACCTGTTAAGTCAGGTCAATCCAGTTCATAAGAACCCGAGGGATCAATGAACGGTAGAGTCAGAGCGTAATATTTACGCCCTAACGGCCCTCCGCGCACAGTTCTAAGTTCTGCATGGGGGGGCTTACTATTACGCCCTCCCCGTTTCAAGTGGTATAAGCCTGTTGGCCAAATGCCGCATAATTTTTGAATTATATGTAAAAATTTCAACCAGCACAGCAACATACATAAAACAAAAACCGGTATAATGTTCTACAAAGAACGGACGGGGAGCGCCGCTTTTTTTAGAACTCTGATATGAAAATTGAGGAAAACACAGAAAATGTTAAGGACAAACGGATAGTTGATGGTTTTGTTTTGTTCTGAAGGGAACTTTAAATTAAAGTAAGTAGCATCCTGAGCACACACAAGACAGATTTGGTCTTATCCAAAGCAATTCCAAGAGACCTACAGAAAAGAACAATCACAGAACTGCCCAAAGAAAAGTTATTTATATTAAAATGTTATAATAGTGACACTATACTCAACAAACATAAGCAAAATCCATATTTATAGGTATATTAAGTGCAAAATAATATAACATCCGTATCATCATATACAAGAATAATAAATATGATTTGTGTTTTTATATAGCGCAATTACATCCGGGAATTACATCAGATTATTTATTTTGCTACCATTCATCAGAATGATTTCGCGCCACAAACAAGTGCTCGGTTGACCTATTTATGCCGAGATTTTGTTCTTCATCGTTTTCAAATAAAAATATGGAGATATTCAATGCAGTGAAAATTAGTCGTTTTCTAGACCATGTCAGATCAAACAGAGCACTGGCAATCAATAAACAGAGCAAATTGCAATTGAATAGAATCCAGTTGTCACGCTTGCGTGACATCAAGATTCAAAGTGATAATTGAATTACCTGTGTTTGAAACATTGATGTGGCACATCTAACGAAGCACTTCATTTATAGAGCATAAGTCTTATGTGTTGCACTTATATACATGAGTTCACAACCCTGCCACATCACATCTGTCGTTGCCAAGCAACCGTAAACATCCAACAGGTGCAATTTACCTCTCGATGCAAGGCTCAAGCGCGTTTGCAAATAATTGTAAAAAAAATTGCGTTTTTTCTGACATTGCAGTTTATTTAAGATCGCAATTAGCTAGCCAAGGTGGTGCCCATTACGACGGAGGGATTACTCTGAGGTACATGACGCTGCCAGAATTTCGGCATCGAAGAAGATTTCATATTGCTTTTTGGGATATAATTAGTGGCAAAAAGATAAAATAATTACTGTGAATATTCGCGATAGTTTTGCAAAATGTTCGCAGAAAATATTGCGAATATCCGTAATAATTATTACAACAATATCAAATGTCACAAGAGGGCGACATTTGGCCAAAAAATATTTTAAACATCTCGTTTTCTTTGAATTCTCATATTTCCTGTTTTCTTCCTCTCTTCTCCTTGTCTGTCCTATAATTCCTCGCTTATCTCCCTTGCTATGTTAATTTTTGCTTTTCCAACGAAAGGGGACATCTATTTTACTTGTTGAGACCACCTGAACTACAGGAAAACATAACATTATAAACTCGAGCTATTGTTGGTTTTGTAATACCATTCAATTTCGCTAAAGGAATTCAAAGTTGGGGATTTTTATGAGCAGGAGTATAATACATAATAGCAAGACATTGATTTGCCTCTAAAATCAAGCTTCTATAATCTAATTACTGTTCAAAGGGTTTACAATTTGAAAGTAGAAAGTGAGATACATTTTTGGAATAACAATAATACTAACGGTAGTAGGCTTATTTGAAATGCAGGTTGAATTTCTAGGTTAGGTCATTCTTGCGGGAAAAGGTATAAAGTTGGGTTTTATATCATTTTTACGCAGCCACATCTCGACCGCTAGATTCATAAACATACGCTTAACTTTTGATTTCCTATCATCGATGGTGCTGCTGCATTTTATTGCAATATATGGCAATATCCCGCCAATATTAACATATCCCAAAGTGTTCTGATTTATGAGACTCTAACGCATCATTCAACTTATATTTATCCATATTTATTTTTTAAAATATACACTTTCTGGGAAAATTTCAGAATTATTCCTCGATTAGCATGCTGGACTACATTTTTTTCATTAAGCAGTTTTTTAACCCTTAGCTCGGATTTTGGGCTAATTCTAGTCCAGATTCTCTTCAGCTGAAAGCCAGCTAGGCATAGCAATTCTGGTCGAACACTGCCCAAGATTTGTAGACATAATGTTTCCCCTCGAGGCTGTTTTTTTTTTTCAATGAAACCTGATATCGGCTGGTCTGCCCACAGAAGTGTGTTTGGCAGCATGCCACAAGCAGCCAATCTTTACTGCTAAAGCGCCTGGTGTGCGAGGTCCAGGAAATTGCCTAGCACGGGGTCCTGGTAAACGGGTTTGAATTGAAATTTTCGTGATAGTGTAGATAGTGCAGATCCTTTGTTGAGGTACCATGCCACGACTTTGTCATAGTTGTTGTTACTAGTTTTGGACGTACTCACAGCGTTCTCCAGGCAATCTAGACATTTTATACTAGAAACTTGGAACTAATTGCAACATAATTAATTTCATGACAACACATGTCGACAAGACCCCCCAGAACCCCATACTGAAAGTCCTCAAAAAATCCCTGAAGGGGAACATTGTAAAATAAGGTGTAAAATTAGTAGCGGGATCACTGGCAATTGTATAAATCAGCTCAAGTGTTTCCTAGAATACCGAAATGTTGCTATATTTTGATATGCGATGGGCAATTGCAACATAAAATGTCAAATTTTTGCTTTATGAGTTACTCGTGTTTTAATAATAGTCCCTTTTACAAACTGTACACTTCAGGGCGATTAATCGGAAATAAAAGACAAAAATCAAAGCTGTCATCTTTAGGGTTAAATTTCACAATGATCACCGTTGTGGACGTACGTTGCAGAAATATTTCAATTGTACATCCTCAACGACGAAATGACATTTCTTAATAATGAACATAGATTCTTAAAAAGACAAAATCAAAGGAGTTATTACCAACTTTCAAAATTTGCAAACTCTTTTTTAAATAACATAGTACTAGGTGCTTGATAGTGCCATTTTGGGGATGTACGGTCACAGCCTGTCACTTTTTACCTTATTGTGATATCTAACAAAATATAAATATTTACGAAATTGAATAAGCCTATTTGTTCATGAAACTACAAATACTGGCCAAAACTATTGCAACATGCAGAAAACGAATTCCATAATCAACAACTGATTTCAAATTATGCCATGGATTCTTGACAACACTATACGTATGAAATTCAAAGGTTGTGTTTTTTCATATAGATGTTATTCCCCAGAATCCAAGAGGGTGAAAAACGTTTGATTTGGTTGTCAAGTTCCCTAAATATGGCAGATAAGAGGGACTGCAAACGATAACCTGTCGATTACACCCCCAGAAGGAATACAGACACTGAAACAAAAGAAATGGCTTCAAAACAGACACTTAAAGGTCCATGGCCCGATCGCTAATAGCCTCGTCCCCAGAAGCCCCAGATTTTACCGGAAGTGGTCAACATTTTGGAATCGGAAGAAAGCTACTATTTTTTTCATTTACTCTGTGAAATCTTAGGGCAAAATGATATTTGGTTTGGAAGTTATGAGCGAAAACGTGCCCCATTTTGGTCAACCAATATTAATTTTACACAGTGCTCTATGGGGCTTACAAAATCACGTTTTTAGCTCTCTCAGCAAAACGGATTGAATATCGGCGCGAAACTTTACAGATAGGGTTTTGGGGTGAAGGTCAATCTATCAAGATAAAAACTTCATATCCTTAAATCGGGCCATCCCCCTTTAATGAATTGTACGGGTTCATTTGGGTTTACATAAATGTTTACTGAAAAAAATCAGAGATAAGATCAATGGAAGACTGTGATCTTTGAAAAAATTCGGGAAATTTGGAGATTCTCGAAATGCAATTCGAATGATAAATCACGTGGATTACGCAAATCATGTCTAATTACGCGTTCACATTGCCTGACAAACAGCACAATGTCAACGGTGCGATTAAAAAGTTGTTTTCAAGTTATCACGTGACCTCTTTATTGCCATTAAATTTCCAACGGTGATGAACGTGCTCCCATTTTCTATTGACATTATCTCATTTCTGGGCCATACAACCACTTCAATTTTCGCCCTCAAATTTTACAGTAGACCCTGACAAACCCGTAATGTTCATTTAGCGACTATTTTGCAGCCCTTTTGACGTTCCTGTTTCTGTATTCCTTCTGGAGTACAATCGCTAAGTTATCATTATCCACTTCCTTTAACCCGCCATATGTAGAGATCGTGACAATCAAATTAAAGTTTTTCGCACTACTTGATTCTGGGAAGCAGCACGGTTTGAAAATCACAACTTTGACAATAATAACGTAATGTGTAGTCAATAATTCCTGGTACAATTTTTGAATATAAATTGCTTTTCTGCATGTTGCAATACTTTTGGCCAGTGTGTGTATTTACCTTTGATATGAAACAAAAACAATGTTATTTGGATGATTTTTATTTTAATTTTTTACAATGTATAATTTTGTTTGACATAATTACGGAACTGTATGCATGGCATTTGGTGGAATTGATACCAAATTTGGTGAAAATTTTATATCCAATGATATCCATTGGATTTCATTGGATATCATTTGATATCAAATGATATCCAATGACATTTAATGACCTATAATGACCCCAAATGTTGAGATACCCTACTAAAAGTATCTTTAAGAAATCTTTATGTTCCATGCTTTAATTTGATACCACATATGATAGGTGTCTCAGGAATGTCCATTTTGACATAATTAAGCAAGATGCCAAAAAATGGTGTGAGGCATATGACGTCATTAATGAGGTCCGATTTTGGGGTACCCCTTCCAAGTTTGCTTTGTACATCCCACAGAATGTCTGTGCCAAGTTTCATGCTTTTGTCCAGAAGTGCTCGACTTTAAGGTTATCCACTACACTAACGTTTGGTAACGTCATAAAACGTTACCAAATTACCAAAATACTTGAATTGTAGTTCTGTAACCCAGGAAACTAAACGCACAAGCATGAAATAATTATGTATTCCGCATAGCTGTTTGATTCTGAAACATGAAAGTAGGTTGCTAAAAACGTTATGCTATGGTATCGTTACATATAAGAGGTCTCTGGTGGTAGTTTGATATGTTTTCTTTTTTTTTTTATCCCTCAGCCACATTTGATAACGGGAAGTTACTTTTATAGGACACTGTAAACTTAAAGTTAATAGAATCTGCAAGACTACGGTGCACGTAATGACCTCCAGGACAAATCCCTAAACTACAGAACTAATAACGAGAATTCTAAGAAAATAAATAATGCATTGCAATCAGGCGTGCTGAGAATCATCACTATTTACGTAGTAGAAGAACATTTACGTTGGTTAAGTCAGAAAAGAAGACTATTACTCACAGAGTCGTGTGTATTAAAATATCCAATATAGTCGCGTGATAAGAAGCTACAGCACTAGAATGTTAATAAGACAAATATTGATCAAAAGTTAAAACTTTATGATTTTTAAGAAAAACGATTAATCATTTTAAAGGGGCGCTACCCATTCATCAGCCTCGACCCCACCTCTCACACCACCAAACCTGATATTTGGTATCCATTAGAAACCTTGTATTTTTCTCATCTCATCTGCAAATATTTTGACTGACTTCTTCCATTATGATTCTACGAGCAGTGGTGGATTTAAGGAAAAGGGCCCTGTCAGCAGGGCCCTTTAAAGATCGCTAGGCGACGCAATGTCTCACTTTATTATGCGACTAGGGGGTTTCTGAGGGCCCTGTGAGCAATATGTTAGGGGGCCCTGTCAGCAGCTGCTGACACTGCTGACTCTTAAATCCGCCACTGTCTACAAGCAAAATTCAGGTTTTGTACAGTACTCTATGTGCTATTTTAATACACATAATTGCTGCTGACATTAAAATACTATGTCGGTATGGTATATTCCTACGAAAACATATGAAAATATATATTGTAGTGGGTTGGAACACCTTCAAAACAACGGCCTTCCAATGTGAAATAGCCAGGAAATAGCGCCATGTACGTGTCTACGCTCATCCATTAGTTGTTTTATTGGTTCAGGCAAGTCAAGTTAGAGTTTATCTTCTCGAGGTGGCACTATTTCATCATGGAAGGACATAAACGTAGCATTTCCAGCTCTGCCGTTAAGTCCAATCTGGGATCCCAATTCTAATTACAAAATCGCTTATTTTAATGATAAATACGCATTTCTTAGCATTCTAGTTCGCAGGTATAGTTTCCTAGACAATTACCAACGTAACTGTACCGAAATATCAACTTTTGAAAATTGGGGGCGCTCTTCAAAAAATATGCCATTATTGCTTTAACAGTCATTTCAGTTACGGTGTGACAAAGAAATCATTGGTAAAACATTGAAGAAAAAAGAAATAATATGAACGATAAGAAAGAAGTTAAGTCATTGATAATGAGATACGATAACATTGGAAAGACCCTCTATTCTATGGGTTTGTATGGGAATCAGCCAAGGGACCCAATAATGGCGACGATTGCAATTAGCCAGAAGTAATACAAATTGTGATGTGAGGTTTTAAGTGATATACAAATTTTAGTAATACGCTAAAAGAGAAAAATACACATTTTATTGTAATAATTCCATGGGTGAAAAAAGTGAAGCATTTTTTCACTATAACAACCAACCCCCTAGTAACCAACAAATGATTTTGATAAAATACATAAACTTTATTATTATTATTATCATGTTCGTAACCTATGGCGTATTCGTAGGTTTATCACTTTTGATGCTATCAACCATGCTGTACGATTTTGGTCTTGTCCCGTATTGATTATTCCAACTCATTACTATACGGCGCCAATGAAATAGATCTCAAAAGGCTCCAGCGCTTGCAAAATAAAGCTGCGCGTGTGGTGTTTGCATGCGGTCGTAACCAGAGTTTGTTACAATTTTTGATCACGCTTCACTGGTTGCCTGTTAAAAACCGTATCAGATACAAAATCCTTCTTTATGTGTAAAAGTCTCTTCATGGGCAGGCTCCATCTTACCTCACTGATGGTCTAAATTTGTATAATGTGATGGACAGATATTCTGATGGTACATGATGTTTAATAAGCGGCTTGTCATACTTCGTACCAAGCGAGGTTTTGGAGACAGATCATTCAACGAATTGGTCCTAGGCTGTGGAAGAGGCTCCCGTTAACACTAAAGAACCACATTCCACCAGGTCTTAAAGCGGCTCTTGAAAACATACTTATTTCCTGATGCTTAAAATTTTGATTAACTTGTTGATTTTGTTTATTTAGTTTTCCTTATATCCTTATGTCATCGTTGTATAGTAATTTCGTAGCTTTAATTGTTACAATTATCATTATTAATTATTATTAACATTAAACATATGTTGCCAATGGGGTCTGTTTTCAGAATGGAATTGGATTCGAAATCAAGCTGCATATTAGAAAAAAGTCACATTTTTGTCAACAAGAATGAAAATATTTGTCAGATTTGCTTTTTATCGTGTTTATTGTAAAAAGGCTGGTTACTGCTTTATTTTATTCCTATACGGTACTGAGTCGATATATTTACTGTCTAACTGTCTATTTAAAGGTGCAACCTCAAGATTTCACAGAACAGGTTCCCCTAAGAAATGTGAAAAATTCTGATTTTGCACTAATGTTCGTTTGCAAGTTTTTCCTATCAAAAATAATCCTCCACGTGAAAGGATTATCTAAAATTATTCTTGTGCAGAATTGGAAATTTCAATTTACTATAGGAGCAAATCCTAAATTCAGCCTGTGTTTATATTGAAATTGAGCACATGAAATCGCCTTTTGTTTTCACTTTCAAGGCATTTCTGTACCAAATACAAGTAAGAAATTTATTGGAAGTTTTATCTATATGAAATCACTACTTAGCACAGTATATATGGATCCTCAAAATCTCTCGTTGCAACCATTAAGACACATTTATGAAACAGACTTTATTTTTTAAAAAGAACTTTAAATGGCCGGTTAAAATTAATGTGCCGCTAATTGGTTTTCCTATTTACGAGGGGCATGTGGCTTACAGTTATCTGAAAATAGTCTGAAAAAAAACAATACATAATGTTTATTACTTTAGGACTCATCATAAACATCAACGTTCTATATCAATACGTTCTGGATACATCTGCCTGAGTACAACTTGTCGCCTTTTACGGTACATGATTGTATTCTTTTAAAAAAAAACCAATACAGGTAGATAAGCAGGATGAGTAGGGCCTTTATTAACGAGTGATTTAAGGCTTTGAGAGTTGAGCAGATTTTCTTATCATTGTAAAGATATTAAACCGGCAGAATTATTTACTTTTTTAACCAAGTAGCTTATAAAATGTGCCCACTCCTACAAAACCAGGAACAAGTCGCAGTGACAAACCACCCCATTTGCAATAAGGTGGGTTGAATCCCATTCAATCACCTAATATATTCCATCATTCTTTATTATCATTAAAAAAACATCAAATAGACAAAGAAAATACATACTACCCAGGGACGATACTGAAAACCCAAAGAGAACAGCAGACAGGCAGTGGAAACCAATGACATGAACAATATTATAACAAACTCAACAAATAGACTAATGAAAGTGAAAACCAGAGTGTGGGGTGGGGACGCCGACGACGATGAAGAAAGAATAAAATCTTCATATATGGGGCGCAATCCAAAAAACATTAGGCTCATTTTCGCGCGTTCCAATGGAATATCTCATGTGATGGCAATTTTGCTCAGATTTTGGCAATGGCTTTTTTTGTTCTAGATTTACCATCTAGAAAGTGGAAAACCTCGCCAATCTATCCATATTGTCAGCTGTCACTAACCCTCTGGAAAGACCAATTCAATGCAGTTTAAGATGACATTTAACCCCTCCTGGATAATATCGGACCTGAAGGGTTTTCATACCGAGATGCTTTGAGCTCATGGGCCTGTTGAATGTTATTTCAAATGGACTGTAAATCTCACAATGTGAATTGACTTTTTTGTTTGTTGATAATAATAATATCACGGTCGTTGGCAGTAGGCAAAACCAATGCTAGGTGGAGGTACCTCCAGTCAACGTATAACCAGAAGACAGTCCTATTATTTTGAAATTATCTTGGAGTTTTTAATCAGGTTATTTTGGAATGCCTGGAATCATATGAATAATAATACTTTTTGTCTGCCATGTTGCGCGTCCTGCTGTACGATATTTTCCATTGTTTCGGACATGGCGGAGTGTTTTGGGTGTTATTACAGAGTTTGCATTTTTCATTTACCCTCTTTCCCCAAGTCCGAAGATTGGTGAAAGTGGGCAGAAAATCTATACAAGAATTTCATCACACTGCAAGCTCAAAACGTTTCTGGTTAATTTATAAATCATATTTCCATGAAGATCCACTTTTCACCTCATACTTTAAGCACTGTTTACCCTTGGACACCAATTGCCGAATATAGTCCCTCTCACTGTTCATATTGGTCATTTTGAGGATTTGTTTGATTTTACTTTAATCTCCTCCATTTAAGTTCGGTGATTTGGAATTCCTTTTTGGAAGCATTCTGGAAGATGTTATTCCCTCCAACCGCTGACTACCAAACTTGCATTCTTTTGTTTCCAACTTATTTCTCATGATTTTACAGTGTGAGGGAGCATGGACGCACCCTATCATCCCCTTTCCACCAAACTCTCTCATAGACATGGTATGGGATTCGCTATATATTTAAAGTCTTGGTATTTTACAAACCTCAGGACTGTGGATAAAGGCTGGTGTTGTACCCGTAACCTATAGGCCGCAACCATTTCTTTATAACAATTGTCATGGTATGGTCCAGACCCGTACTGCGTGGTCTGTTATTTCATGCACAGTAAATAGATACTTAAAAGCTGGTAAGAATACTGTATGTACCCGAAGTTTGAATTCATCCCTCGCTTGGCATGTGCTTATAATATTACTAATATGTCATTTAGCCTTACTCTGAAGATATCACAATCATTTTACCTTTATACCTCTGATAATGTGTTTTTTCTAAGAAACTTCTCGGGAGCATCTTTAGTTGTTTTTTAACACAATTTCCCCTAAGTAAATTGACATCCGTAGGTCAAGACATCATTTGTTATGGCCTCACTATTCAATTACACATCAAAACAAGTGGGCAGACAACTGTCCCATAGAGCTCAGTAACTTTTAGCATCCAGTCTTTTGTCTACTTCAATCTTCAAGCAATGAATTTTAAATGCATCAATCTGTGAGAATACAGCTTTTTTGCCAGACTTAACACTCCATCACTGGCTAGTGCGATTAGTCTATTATAAATGCAACTAAAATCATATTTGCTTTTATTGTTAAAGATGAAGGAGCTGGGGATGTAGATATTTCTACGGGCGCTATCACATAAGGAACAAATCACTGCGACTTGTTCCTGGGTTTGTAGGAGTGGGTCACAAATTTTACTCTTACAAATTTTAACTC